>VURO01002193.1:0-14148 GCA_015108175.1 Pelvicachromis taeniatus
ATGATAGCAAAATGCACGCGCCTACGTCACCACGGAGCGCACAAAGTCAGCCTTCTACAGAACTTACGCCAAACATGTCTGCTAAAACAGACCGAAACGTGACAGTTTGGCTGTGTTCAAATTGCAACTTTAAATCTTAGGAAGTCTCTTACCACAGAGCTTCGTGGCAAAACTTACCTCGGGCAATGATAGCAAAATGCACGCACCTACGTCACCACGGAGCGCACGCACAGCCATCTGATGCATTCAGTGGCACTCGGAATTTCGGCACTTTGACGAACGGCCATTGGTTTGAATACAGAAAAAAAAAACGTGCATAAAAACGTTATTATCTGAAAAAGTATCACAGCAATAACTACCAAAAGATATAGCGGCCGTCAGCGGATATAGCAGAATGTTTTAGAAGTTGAACGGTGAAAATAGGACGAAAACTGTGGGCCTAGTTAATCTGCGAAAAATTGGCTATAAAGAGAAACAGGATCTATAGGTTGAAGGCTTTACAGCATTCACCCAATTAGCTAGATGTAATCATGAAAAACACAGCTGATGTCTAAATAAGTGCTTAGTGGATCAGTAAGTGATCAGAAGAAAAAATGCAATCACCTCTGTTCACTGCACTATTTGGCTTTGGAAAATGTACAACACACACAGTCTCACCCCTCCTGTTGCTTCTTTTTAATACTGATTTATGTACTCATTTTAAGTTATGAAATAAAACATAAATATGGGATTTAAAAAAACATTAATCTGACACTTGAGCATTCTTTTATGTTTCCAATATGGGGGCTCTGGCAGTCCTTCACCTTCTAGCAAGGTGCATAAAGAGGGAAAGAATCCTTCAGAGATTACTTAAAGCTTCTTAAATTAAGACAGAGATATTTTATCCCTGTCATTTTTCCCCAAACACACTCATTCATGTACGACGTAAAATGCTAAATAAAAATGATTGTTGTGGCTTTTACACACAGGCCCATACAGACACACAGTCATAGTAATAATGTTGGATGTTTTGTTTGGACCAATCAACTCTCTGCATAACCTAAAAGTCACTTTTAAGGCCCATCCTGTTTTCCATCCAGCTTGCCCCTTTCCATTTCCACACACTCTGATACGTCACTGTTGTTTTTCATTGTGAACAATAGCTCATCAGTGGATACCTAGGGGGCCTTTGCTGGTGGGTAGCTATTTAGTCCCCAAACCCCCTGCTCCTCCCTCTATTATCAGAGATTATCAGCCTGTAAGCACTCAGGCAACTATATTTCTCGGTGATTAGCCCTGAATGAGCTGCTGAATGAAGGGTGTGGGACTGTCAATTGACTCCTCCTGTCCAGGGGCAATGCTCAAGTTGGTGGGAGGTGGACTCGGGTGCTTTTTGTTGTACTACATATGCCAAATATGGGTCAAGTCATAAGAAAATAGTTTAAGAGTATAAGGTGGCTCATTGGAGATTGGTGGCTCATTAATAGCATTGCTTTTAATAAATGACTCTATTCACAAAGTGACAGCTCTGATATATTGATCAGTCTTTCCCAGCATTACTGCGGTGGTCAACCACATAGCCTGTTGTCACGTTCCTGAGCTCTGGATAAATAACCCTTGTAAAGATGTGAGCGTGCTGGTCACATAAGTTGCCATTATAGTGCACTTATTACTGCGGTTCACATTCTCACAGCTGTCAGCTCCTGCTCGCTCTCTGTTAAGATGTTCATGTAAAAAAGAAAGAAAAAAACAACAACAACCTGAAGCCACAGTGGAGGATGTGGCCAAGGATGAATGTGTGTAGTCACACTTCACTCAAAGATTCACTCATCATTTGAGACAGCTCTCAACAGCATTCCTCTGCAGCTGCACGTGGTGATCTCCCCTTGAGGAACTTCTGATGTGGTTTGTCCATGTTTGTGTATAGCAATTGGATTGTGTTTATGTCTTCAAAGGGGCCAATTAGTCCTCCGCTCTCAATAGTTGTCTGTAGCCGTCATCTGTTTTGCTTTTAGGAGAGCCTTGTGTCCTGGTTGTGTGTAAGACAATAATTACTATTTTTTTGTGTTTGTGCCTTAACTATGCGGTAAAGCAGGGACTGGTGCCTAGAGGCTTTTCTAGTCCTTTGATAGATAGTAAATCACATTTTTGAAAGGGTCACCAGCCTCCACTTACAAAACACAGTGGCTGCAGTGTGATATTTAATAGTTGCACAATTTGACATTATTGATGGAGCCCAGTGATATTCACTTACAAATTGATGTCCTGTAATTTTGTGGTTTGTTTGTTTGTGTTAAATATTTCTGAGAACCAATCAAAATTTGACAGCAGTTCTAATGAAGCAGCTGATTTATACGACTGTATTTCTATTTACTTACACTGCTTACGTCCTCATCATTCTTCTAATTTATGAGTAAATCATCTGTTTACTTAGTAGACTTACTCAAAGTAGAACGAGGTCTACAATGCAAATAAAAAACTACTTTCTAAAATATAAATATCTGTCTTTGTCCACAAGACAGCAACCACACTGGCACACATGTCCATCTTAGGCCTCTGAAGGTTCTTATTTATATCTGATATTAGGACATCATTATGTTGCCCAGCAACCAACCTTCCAACACGGTAAAATGATTCAAATGATTTGTAATGTGTCCACCTATAACACCTTATAAAAGCATGGTATCACTTACATTTCATGTCAATAACACGTATGAAAATGTTGGAGCTTCTCAGGGATTTCAAGCTGATATTTTGTAATAAATTCAACAGTGAACTGGAAACCTATAGCATACCTTGTTTTGTCCTTTTGTGTATGTGCTAAGGTCCTTTAAAAAAAAAAAAATCTCTTCTTGTTTATATCTAAAGGGATTTAGTCACTTGGTCCCTGATGTACTTTATATCCCACCTGTCATCAGTAGACAAGTGGTATCCCCTGGGATCAGTGGCGTCCAAGGCTTTCAGACCCCTGGCAAGGCAGATGTCTTCATACCAGCTGACATCTGGCTCAGCCACAGACAGACAGATAGACAGAGAGGCTGGCAAACACTCTTTGTAACATGAAACTTTACTATGTTGAAGAAGCTTTAAATGTCTTTCTGTTTTGTTGTATCAGATTTATCAGGTGAAAGGTGATGCTGTTATCACTGGACCAGTGGATCATGTGATAACTTGTTTTAGAGTTATTTGACACAAATATGAGGAGTCTGTGATATTAAAGTAAACCTGCTGAAAGCAAAGTAAAAGGTTTTCCAGACTTGATGTGTTTGCTCAATTCCCACAATCTGCATAATGCTGTGCGTGGTAGACTTCTTTGCTGAGTCCAAAGACGAGCTGAAAGGGCTCTTTCAGTGTTACAGTATGAGTTTCATTTGTGCTTTTTTTTTAAATTATTTTTGAGCCATAAGCTTATATCTTGGCTCAGTTTGTGGTTACCGTGATGCCAGAAGCACCAGCCTGTTCTAGACATCACTCAAGAAGAACTGTACTGTACTGATAGCTATCATCATTATCATTATTCTCTCAAGCATGCTTTTCTCAGTCACTGCCATGTTAAGCTTTCAGTGAGTCCAAATGCTTTCAGTCATTCATTCCAAGTTTCTTACAGTAATCCATCCAGAGTGGGGGTAAAGTTAAATAACAATTATTTTCTCCTTTTTAACAGAACAGCAAAGGATCAGTTAGAACAAGGAGATTTTTTGTAAAAAGTAATACATACACTCTGTTACTGTTAACACAGTCTGCTTCAGTGAAAGAGCTTGCTTAGGTCTAAGTGTGGCTTATACACAGTTGATTACAGCTCTAAATAATGAGGTCAGTTATTTCTGTGGGGACTTTCGGTGCATGACGCGTCCTCCACAGTCCAGTGGTTGTGGTGCTGAAATACAGCGGGGACACAATGAGAAGCTCACACTAATCAGCTTATCTGATACAATGGATTATTTTTCCACTGAGCATGCTTTTCATAAGTTTTCTGAATCTTTAATTGAATATTTTGTGATGTCATATCACATGGGTCATGATTGTATAATAAACTTGGGTGAAAAGTAACTACTGTACTGTAATCGAGTACAACGCTATGAAACTGAATAGCCAAAACATGATGCTTTTTTTTTACTTGTTAATATATGTTTTGGCAGTAAATAAATTGTTAGGATTATCTACCTACTATAAAGCTGTGCTTTATATCTGTATCTGTATTTGATGCTCAGTCCTTTTTATGTACTGGAAGTTGAATTTTTCTGATAATACTTTTGTAGTTTTCCTTCAGTATTACATTAAATCGAGGACATTTACTTCAGAGAGGACACCAAATGGGTCAAATTCGCATTTATTTTGGTTCAGAGGTCTTGTTACCTTTACTGTTCCCTTAATCTTGTTCTGGCTTTGTGAAGTTTTTTGTTCGCATGTTTCAAGGTCAGTGCAGCAACCCTGGAGCTATTGTGGGAATTTATAGTCTTGTTAAAGGTCACCTGTTGAATTCCACACAGCCAGTGATGTACACAGACTTGAACTAAAGCCATCTGGTCAAGGGACTATGAGCAGAAAATGTCGTAAGTGTCTTCTGGCATAAAAAGAAAGAACTATAAAAAAATAACAAGGTAACCAAAATGTCATATTTTTCATTTTTACTGTATAAGTCATGGTACTGTGGCAGATTAGAGGGATGTAATCTTGAGTAGAAACTTTAACTAGTGGAAGGAGAGAAGGAGAGACATACAGGCTTTTATTTAACATGTTATATGGTCACCATACAGTTTAGCTGATCATGTCTTTTTTGCTGCTTTTGACCGTCTCTCACTGTTTTTTTGTTAAGTCAGAAGTGTAAAACATAAGGCCCGGGGGCCAGAATCGGCTCAGCAAAACTTCCAGTCTGGCCCACTGAAAGGCTTTGGAAAATGTGAAGGAGTGCAGAGATTTTGAACATTTAAGTGTACTTTGGAAAGTTTCACACCTTTTCTTATTGATTAAGACCTCCCCCTTTTCCATTCATACTATATTATACAAAGTAAAGTATTAGATAAACAATTAAAGTTCCTGTTTTTCACTACTTACTATAAAAAGATCTACTTAAATATGTCTATGAGTTGAGCTACCATAGCTTTTTACACATTTATCATATAGAAAAAATTTGATGTACTGTTGAAATTGCAATTCTTTTCCTCATCATCCTTGTGTTGAAGCTCTTCATAGGGATTCATGAATTTGGTTTTCATGTAAAGTATAAGCTACAATTTATCTTGAGATGTCCGTCCACTTATATCTATTGTCATCATCAAGCTTTAGATTTTAAATGTAGGTCTTTTTGCAGTACTTTTATTCCTCTTCTTAAAGCCGTTTTACTTTGTTAGTGGTCTTTCCTTAGAGACTGTAACTAGATAGGCAACAGTTCAGTTGCCTGTTTGGTCCTCCTCCCCTTACTGCACACTGTAGTTTATCCATAAAGGAGGCTATGTGGGGAATTCTATTGTTAGTTCATGTCTGTTGAATTTTGAGAAAAGTGCATCTCTTTCTCAAAAACCCAAGTTGTATTTCTCTTTATTGAGATAAAATTATTGTTATTCAGGACTCCATAATGTGAGTAACCACATTAGTGGCTGTTTGGTTGAAGGTCTACAATTGTTTCTGGACTTTAGTCATTGACCACGTGTTTTTTAAAAAAAATTTTATTTGTTTGTTTTTTTTTTACATTTGAATGCAGCAAGGCATTGATATGCAAAGTTGAAGAGTATTATTAGTATAACTGTCTTTAGCTACTCTGATTTATGTGACACCACTGACTTTTATGGTGTTCTTCTATGCTGGAGACTGCAAGGGAGCAGAGAGAGCCAAGGTCGAGCCAGCATGTGGATGCAGTTTGTGCCCCTTTAAACTTGAGCTAGACTTCCATGGCTGGACTCACAGCAGGAGTGCTGCACGGTATCTCACCATACCTGAAAATGTTGGGTAACCGTTCATCACCGTTCATTATCACACCCTTTGCCGACCAGTCTTTTTCTTGTGCTACATGTCTCTGTATAGAGTATATTTTTTCCCTTCATGTTTAGGAGCTCTGTGGGATGTAATGAGAGCACTGCTGCCGGTATGCAGGCCTTCAGACCTTTCCCATTGTAAAAATAAATCCCTGAATGCTGGGTACGACTGAATGGTTTTTACTTGGGATCAAGAAAAATATTTGCAAAACCTCCATGCTGAGCTAGCTAAGTGCTTAAGCGACAAAGTGCCGCAAAATGAAACTCATGTGTTCACCATGGGCTGGATATAAGATAGCTTAAATCCTCAAACACCGACTTAGTATATAATCCCATTGTTTGACTAGCCATAATATAGATTGGGCCTTCTTTAACTAAGGCACAGGAGATGTTTTTGATGTGATCAGTGAGCTGGTAAATGGTCCAAGAGGAAAAGGAAGAGAGTGTTCATGGTAGTTTAGGAAGAATGTAAGATTTCACAGTAAAGCTCTAAAGACTGGCTGGTGTACTACTTCCATTTTGACAATTTGCTATGCTTTAATAGTACATTTTGACATTTTGAGTACCCTATTGTTATGACTAGTGCAAAATCCTCTTTCAGTTTTGGCAAGTTCATCACAGAAGGGATTCCTGGAATATCGTACCTTAATTTTTGGTTCCCTTCATCTCAAACTGCATCACAACTGGGAACGGATGGATCGGTTGGAACACTTTAACAATGGCCCATAACTCACACGATAATCCTTCATTTTGGTCAGTGCAACCGTGAAAGACTGTAAATCCACCACAAGATAAAGTAGCGAGATGACCAGCTGTAGCGCTTTGTCACTCATGATTGGTGTGTCCATACTCCAAAACGAGGTCAAAAGCATTGAGTTATATAACCGTCATATAGTGACTCATAACATTTGTTTTATCTGCTTATAATCTAACCGTTTTAGTTTTAGAGCATTCTTCAAGTTGGACAAAAAAAAAAAAAAGCTGTAAAAGTCAAACAGCTGACAATGGCATTGTAAAAGTCTAGGGAATCTCTGACAGTTTAAATCACTCGCAGGGTTACCCTTTTGTTCTGTGATGGGTTTAACAGGCTGCAGCTGAAAGGACCGAACAAGCTGAAGTCTGTTTTTTCACTTTGCTTGTAGAGAATTGTGATATCTTTCATTCTTTTCTCAAAAACACAAATGCAGAGTCACTAGCATGTTTTCTGTTTTTGGGCATTTGAAGGTTTAATCCTGTTCTTGTAGCATTGTGAGCAACTAACAAAGCGAGACCTCTAGATGGGCTCAAATGAGGGATGCAGTGCAATACAGGCTCAAGAGAACAGCAGCAGCAGCAGCTTGTATTTTTCTCACACATTTTTCACTTCTTTGTTCTGAATGATTTTGTCCAGGACCCTCTTTATTTCTTTACATCTATTTCATTTCCCCTCTCTAACCTTTTTCTCTTTTTCAGTTGTCTCTTCTGTCTAAAGAAGCATCTTTTCTAGAAGCCGTAGCTAAAGTTAAATAATGGCTAAATCTTCAGTCTGCATGGTCGCCATGTTTCTTAACCTTCAACCATATTTTTTTGCCTGTCTAACAATCAAAACCAAATTTTATTGAAGGTTAAATATACATATATGAAGAAAAATAGCATATTGGCACATTTGAGATAATAAAACCAGCGAATGTTTGCCTTTTTCTTTTTAGAAATAGCTAAAAGTCATGGCGAAAGTGGTTTCTCACAGTTGGCAACAGTACCAGGTAAAGAAATCAGGTAATAAATATTGATGTAAACAATACAGAATTTATAACATTAAAGAAGAAAACTTTCCCAAACATTTTTGCCCTCACAGACACACATGATGCATTTTTGTGATTAACATGGACTTTGTTTACTGGAAAAGTCTAGCCATTTCAAGAACCACTTATGACAACCAGACTGTGTTGAAAGAGAAACAGGAATAAAAGAATAAATAAAACCAAAACAACAACATAAGTAACAACATAAAAAAGACACAGTGCAGATGACTCAAAGCAGATTAAAGCAATGATATTGAAAGTAGAGGACGGCTCTTTTTTCTGTTAGAGCTGTTGTTTGCTCTCTCTTTCACACAAAAGGACGTCCTCTCTTCTGTTCCACGCTGAAAAACAAAAAAATTATTTTCAGCCCTGAGAGAGAACAGCGCTGTGCCTGTGAAGTCTTGAAAGACATGTCTAATGAGAGGGACTGCAGTCAGGAGGAGGGGCACATCTTTGCCTACCTACCTGCCATTGCATCCTGCACGGCACCCTAATCTCCCATAATTGTCCGAGATTCTGGGCTCCCACCCCATCTCATTAGGGTCTTTACAGCATTCCTGATAAAGGGTCGCTCCTACTCTCTCAGGGGCTAACTGCATCTAGTTTGTGTAAATCAGAAGTGACAAGAGTTTGCAAAACACAGTTAAAGGCATAATCAGGACTGATCCTTTCATCTGCGAGTGGTGCCTCGTTTCAACTGATCTGGGCTACCTATTTCAGAAGAACTTGCATATCTTCTTCTCATTTTGCCTTTTTTGCCTTTGTTTTTCTTATCAGCTCCTTGTTTATTCAACATTTCAAACCAAATCTCTGTTTTTTTTCCTCCATCTGTGACGTTATTTCCACTGCTGTGTTCATATGGAAGCCATTTAACTTCAGCAAACATTCACCCAACAGTGTTATCTTTCAGTACGCTGCCATTCATGCTGATGTTACTTGAGGTGTGAAAAGCACATGTAAAAATCACACTGTAGTTTGATTCCTGTTACTGTAATTTTCTTTATTTCAGTGGAAACTTTAAAAAAGCAAAGTGATGGGAATCACTATGAATCACTGATCTTAAGGAAAATGGTTTTGAGCTGTTCATTCATGTTCTTAAACATTATTCTGTCATTTCATTAAAAAGACTCTAAATGCAATTAGTGTCATTTCAGATTAGCATTACTCAGCTTGCCGGTCGACTCGCATATTAATCAACCAAAGGTCTTATACAGAATGTAGATGCAGATGTTTGAGCTTATACTGCTACATCAACATCACGGTGTGGTTCTGCTTCCAGTTTTCTGCCCTCCAAGGCATGAAGACGCCAAAGACAGCTTGTTTCAATATCACTATAAAAACAGAGCCTATTGCCCATGGACTACAAATGCTTTTTGGCTAAGGGTGGGGGGTCAGCTTCATTAAACTTTGAATTTGAATGTCACAACTGAGCATCAATCGATCAAAACTTCAATGTTTTCAGTTTTTATTCCTTCTTGCGACCGTGGTAGCCTGTCACGTACCTGCCATCTTTTGCCCTAAAAGCACTTGGATCTGGGCGACTATCCCTGCACTTATGCCCCATGCATACCTTTGTAGTGTGTGCAGCCAAGACGGAGACAGGCTGGAAACCACAACAAGTAATTTTTGGATTCCTGCAGACCTCAATGTGCTTTCCCAGTCGCTCTAAACTCCTGGGTCAAAGCTTGAGAAGACAGGTCCTAACAGGAAGAGCAGTGAGAGAGCACGTGCATAAGGGTCAGATGGCAATCCCTCAAGGGTCCTCTTGTTCAGCTGTGTACATTATAACGTGTTATCCAGAGACATGCATAGGTTCATGCAGCTGCAGTCTTCTGCTTTTATCTGTAACTTTTACTGAAAGTAAGACTGAGTGATAGATGTCAGAAACCTTCTATCAGATCATTAGTCAAAACAGTACTATGGAAGAAGATTGGTGTTGTCTAAATGTGGTTGCAATACTCCAGTTTGAGGTGACTGGCTATTGCATGATTTTGTGATATTTACTAATGTCACTTCAACTGTTTATGTCTGGGAACAAAGCAGTTCAGTCATCCCTTAACACATAAATATACACTAGGAGCACTACAATCAAACTGGTGCACATTTATATGCACAAACATTTTAAAGCTTGCCTATCAGTGCAGTGAATTGGATCATCAAAGAGGGATTAGAGGAGTTTAGGACTCAGTAGTGCAGAATGTTCACTAAACAATCGCTTATAATTCTCTTGTGGTACAAGAATTAAAAAAAAGAAAAAGAAAACAGGTCTCAGCAGTCATATGCTATGATGAGCTGCACACAGACTACTGAGTCGTTTGCTTAATTTTTTGACCTGAGAGTCAGACAGCCTCTCAGTGATTCTGTCAGCATAAGCGTCTGCTGCTTGTCTCAACACATGCCTTTGGACAAGGAGCTGAACAACAACAAAACACAACTGTTGGAGTCGCGACCGATAAGCTGTGAATTTACATTCTGATCATCTGTTTTCACACGAGAACTCTGTAATCAGAAAAACACCACTGCTGACTTTATGGGCTGTTTAAAGAAGTAAAAACAACAAAAGGCATTTCTTTTTAAGTTGGTACCAAGAATTGTTTCACCTGATAAACATTTATACATCTTTCTTACAGTAGTTAGCTTCTTTTCTTTCCTCTGTGTCCATAGCGAACTGACTGGGAACCAAGTGCTGTGGTGCACTGGAGGGTCAGTGTTGAAGGTGGATTTATGCTTGACAGTGACGTTCAGAGGTTTGTTTTTTTTTGCTTGGGCCCAGACATTTGAGTCTGTCCTCTCCACAAGTTGAAAGATTCATCTTGAAACAAACTTTGACTAAAGTTCTTCTCTGGTTTCGAGGATGGTTTTTTTTTCTTTTGAATTTTTAGAAGTATTTTAAAAGGTTTTAAGCACACCTTTATCCATGATACGACTTCCTACTCAAGGCCTGATTCAGATTGTAAATGACTTCATGGAAACGTTAGCGGTTTGTCAATAGAAGTAAATACACATCATAGAGGTCGTTGTGTGGTTTTCATTAAAGGGTTTTTTTTTTTTTAACTTCCACTTTTCCAAAGCCACACCACGTCCTATTGCCAGTGCCACTTAACAAAATCTCAGCACCATGCTGGCCACAATTACAGGGTTTTGGGAAGAAACTCGTGCCTCAAACTGGTACTAAGAATGCATTAATATGACTAAGGGTGGAAATTATAAGACGTTTAATATGGCGTGCACATTTTTTTCTGATAAAAGCCAGTGTGGCACACCAAAGTGAAAGATGTTTTTATCAGAACCGGCACTTTGATGCGTGTGGTTTTCTTGGACTGTGAATTGAAGCAGCTGTGTTTTAGTTACAGGATGAATAGGAGCAGAGCTGGATCACAGCGTGTCAACTTAAGAAATGGCTTCACACCTGGATGCTACTGATGTAGCAGAAGGCTACCAGTAGGGGGCGGTATTGAACTTGAGCTGTTGACTTGCACAGGGGAAGGAAAGAAATATACATAAGAATATGCAGTTTGTTTATTTTTACTTCTTTATTCTATTAAATGTGCTTTATATTAAATCTGGGCAGTAGGACTAATCTCAAGAGCTTCTCAGCAATATTTATAAATATGTATGAAATATCAGACTTTTATACATATATTAACTGATTTATTTAGACCTGAACCAAAGGACTAAACATCACAATGACACTGCTTGTTCATGAGATTACACTTGGAATGAAAAGCATGAAAAGTGATCCAGCTTCCTGACCCAAGCTGTTGTTTACTTATAGATTACCTGTACATGTGACACAGTGCAAGGGTTGCCTTTTGCTGGAAAGCATTACAAGGAATTACTGTGTTTATAAAATGCGAACTTTGATAATATTTTTGTGAGCTTTGGTGAGTGTATTTCACCAGTTCAGGTTTGTGGTCCCGCCATTCCAAATGAGCCTTTTTACACTAAACATTTTATTGATTGGTTAAACTGGAGGCAAAGGAGAGGATGTGTTTGAAGAGTGTGAAGTGGTCAGTGAGTTCATAGGCGATGAGGTTTTCAGTTGTAAACTGCAATTCACCTTTTGCCGTGTGTGCAGGTCAGCAGCAGAGAAGTCTCAGTGATACTTCTGACTCAAATGCATCCCATGCAACCTCGAGCCAATCCCATCTTTGCGGCACCTGGTAAATGAAAGCAGCTGTGAGGACTGTAGGGAATACAGTGAAGAATGAACACTAGCAAAGCACATTTCTACACCAGCAGGGTTTTAGATCAGGGCCCTAAAAGGAAAAAGTTTAGTGATATCCACAGTGTCCCCCCTGATCTTCAGTGAATGCTGCAATTTTTCCAGCCTGTGACCCCCTCAAGATAATATCATAGGCCTGGTTGTTTTCTTTGGCACAGCTAGCCAACAACCTTCTTCGGAGCAGTGGTTATCCTTATCTAGGGAAGTCACACAATACAGCACAAAAATGTAAACTTCTGATCTGCTGCATCTGACCTTTCATAGAAGAGGCATGTCCTTCTGAAGAGGCACAGAAAGAGGCATTAAAAAAAAGGTTTTAGTGGAGCTTTCATTATTTTCTCATTCTTTACAGGTTGCTTTAGCACAGAGTGTCTGCTGCAAGGAAAGACACAGTTTTTATACATTTCCAAAGATGTGGGGTTTTTTTAGAATTCAAAAAGCCATAACAGCTCAGTTTGGCTTTCATTGCGAAGTAGCAATGACTGTATTGACTTCAGAGAACAATGCAAAGAAACTCCACCTTTATTTATACTTGAAGAGGTTAGAAGGTAAGAAACATTCCCAGGGTTTGCATAAAATTAATTTTAGTCATTTCTATGCTCAGGGTGTCTTGTAGTCAGTGTAGTTAGTCCATGATGACGTAAATAAGTTAAACATAAGTATTTACTTGATGTGTCTTCTTTGTAATAATTTCTGAACATTTTTTTCATAGTTTTAGAGGAGATGGTCTTGGTTTTGGGGAATGTGGCCCCAGTTCTTCTATAAACATCAGGAAGCTCTCAATATGCTGCAATAAAATACCAAACCACTAACTACAGTCTCCAAAATTAGCATGCAGTTGTATCAGCACGTCTTTGTTGGAGGCCTAAATAAAACTAAACACTGTGTCTCTGCTGCTGGGCCGATTTGAAAGTAAGACATAGTAAATTAGATATATTTTGTTTTTAGGATGTATGTTGTTTAATTTTCCACCAAAGAATATCACAAACATTTTCTCAGTAACAGCTCCACAATTGTAAGAAAAGCCTCGGGCCTTGATCGGTTGAAAAACTGAGTGACATTTGAAAAGCTCTGGCAAAACAAGTATTTGTACTTGGTCAAAATGGCAGAAATTACCATCCTGAGAAATGTGTCTGAACTCTCCGTTTGAAGCAGGATGAGGAGGTTGGTCATTTGTGAGGAGCTCAGAGTAGAGCGGTCTTTTCTCCATATTGAAAGGTCTAGTTGAGGTGACTCAGACACCTGACTAGGATGCCTCCTGGGTGACTTTGAGATGAGGTACTTTGCAAATGTCCTTCCAGGAGGAGGGGAGAACTTGGTGGTACAAAATCTCAGTGTAACTACCACATTGAAAAGGATGAAAAGGAAACAAAAATCAAGCATCAAGCATGTCTCTGTCATATTTATACTTTGAAGCTCCTTCAGTTCTTTTTCCTATTTTTATATATTCAACTCATTTATGGATAAAACAATTAAAGGCATATTTTTTTTTAAACCAAGATATGATTGACATAGGCTCCCATTATCTTTTGCTGTGCAACACTGAGCTAAGTGATTGTCTCATCTCTCCTTGAATACATCCAAAGATGACAGCCATCCAGAGATTTTATAACTGTCAACTCAATGATTTTTATTTAATCATATTTTCTGATTTTTGGTGTAAATTCAGTAATGCTAAAATTAACATATAATTGGTTTATGGTTTAAGTGTGTGCTGCATAACTGACATATGGTGAAATCGTCTCATGGGCTCCCCCACGGCATGGGTTTAACCCTGAGCGCTGCCCTTTGACCGAGGGCAGAAGTTGGGCTGCAGACACACCGCTATGTTCCAGCCATCTGATCTCATTTTGGAAATAACACACACACTCATCCCCACCACAGTGGCGCAGAAGAAACCTCGGTGATCTGATGTTCACGGGAAGGCGTTGATCTTTAAACTCTTCCCTTAAAAGCTCTTGTTTCAGTGTCTGGTACCTCTGCTGGAGGTTCAGTCTGGTGACGGTTTGATAGATGGGTTAGAGTGCAATGGAAAAAAAATATCACTAACCCCCCCTCCTCTAGGTTAAAGTAGGTTTTTAACCTTTGTTTCAACCACCAGATTCAGCTCAGCAGTCATTAGGTTTAAAAATCTGAGATAATTTTTGTGGCTGTTTTTTTTTTTTATGGCAGTTTTGGATTAAGCTCATTT
>VURO01002194.1:9418-21147 GCA_015108175.1 Pelvicachromis taeniatus
GTTAAAGGGGGCCCCCCCCCCCCCCCCCAAAGAAAAAAGTTTTTTCGTTTATAACATACTCCTCTGGCTCTGATTAGTCGCGCTGTGGCTCGTTCTATACCTCCTGATTAATGCTGCATATGCACTTCCACTGATTTGTAGCTGGTCACAGAATTTCCTGGATCACTGTTTAACTTTGAGAAGCCTCATAGTCAGCCTTTCTTTTATTTTCAGACACATTAAAACTCTGCAATTCACTGTTTCCTGTTCACAGGTCATTTTAAAGCCACATTCATGCAGTTACTCCTAATCAGAAATCACAGTTGTGTTTAAAGTTGTTGATTTCTTCTTTTAGCTTGTTTTCAACATTGCATTTTGAGCATATCACATTTGTCTGCATAAGAGAGTAAAATACTCAGTTTCTCACAATACAAATATTATTAATCTGACATTTAAGTTACACACACAGGTGAACCGTCTTGCATACTTCAGATTAACACAGCAATATAGAATATGTATGCAGTTTAAATAATATTATATAGATATAAATACTGTTATGTACCTGGGTAAAGTGTCACAGATGGGATAAGGTGAAACCACTAAAGCACTGTTGGCTTTGGCTGTTTAATGGAACAACAGGATTTATTAATAAATACCCAGAGCAGACCACTACTAAGTTATCCTTTAAATTACTTCCTAGTCAAACACTACCACTGATTACTACTACTTCCCACCTAGCGAGAGTCCAACTCCATACAGATATTGAATTAACCATTTAATAACACAAAGAAGAGCAGATAATTGTCCATAAATTAACAAACAATCACTTCGTTATTAATGTTGCTGATAATGAACTAATAAATTAAATTATTTGCGTCAGTTCATCTGTGAACAATGGCCAGCCAGGTTGACACATTTTCATTTATGAATTACAGTAGCACCAGTGGGGAAAAAAATGGTATAAGGAAAAGGTTTGAGGGCCAGGTTCACGAATTCTTCACTGAGCACGGCGGCTGTCTTGGAGAGCCTTTAGGTGGAAAGCTGTAGCGGGTTGTGTATAACAGTTACCACTGAGTCTCAAGGCCACATCAGGACCTACGAATGACACGCTACACAGGAAGGAAATGTGTTCCCCCTCCCTCCCTCCCTCCCCCTCCTTTCTACTCACTCCATCCTATCAAATGCCATTAGTCCACTTCCTGAACAAGGGAGGGAGGGTGTGGAAAGAAGAGATGCTTCCATTCTGCATGACTCCTTCTCCACACACACACGCACGCACATATTTATATCCTGATGGGTACATCTCATTGACATAATGCTTTTCCTAGTCACTTACTCTTAACCTAACCATCAAAAATGAATGGCTAACCCTGACCCTTACTCTAAACCTAACCTAATTGTAACCCTGACACTAAAACCACATTGTGAGTCTCAAAAATGCCTTCAAACTTCAAGGCTGTCGGTCCCCACGAGAATAGTAAACTTCCAATTTTTGGTCCCTATGAAGCTGTATATACCCACCCACACCCACACCCCCACACAGTGTGAATATGTGTATCCACAGACTAAAACTCTGTCACTGTCAATGTCATAACTACAGATTGTGTAGCTACAGGTTTTTAGCAACAAAACTAAACTCAGGACTACGAGAGAGGCAAAACAAAGCATGCTAGCAGTGTAGAGATGAGAATGGGTGTGCGTGCTCCGCTTTGAATCATCTATTATTCACATCTCCCAAAGCAGGACAGATCAACACACCCCGCTGTGGAATCCCAGCCCAAACTCACTTTTCAGTTTTAAGGCTTAAAAATCACCCTCTGCTATTCAAAGCTTGGAGCTGTTGTGATTGGGTAAATGTGTCATCTTCCTGACTTTTCCTGTTTGCCCACACTGTACCAGAGCTGCTTGCAAGTGTCTGAACCAAATTCAGCTGATACTCCAAGGATTGCAGATCTTCAATACCAAGGCTGTGTCATGTTTCAGCTCTTAAAAGGGAAAGTCCAAGATGAGGCTCAAGAGTGGTGACTTGCAAGGCCAGAGTGAAAGTTGTCTAATATGGCTTCTAGTCCGTGCTGGTATGAAAAGTGACAGTAGCATGATGAGTTTATAAACTTGTAGCTTTTCCTCTTGGTTTGGTTTATGTTCAACACCGTAGGTGTGAAAACACCCAAAATGGAAAAATCCAGTATTTGCTCTGTATTCTGTTGCTGTAATCTGATATTGTAATTAATTTGTTTGTATGTATGTGTATATAGTGTATTTACATATGTACATATACTATTTGCACTTCAGATTAGATGCTGTTTGAGTTATATACTTTTTCAATGGCAATAAATCCAATCTAATCTTCAATTAGCCTCAAGCTATGTGTGATTTACAAAGAATCTCAATGAATTAGCTAAATGAAAACAATCAAAACAAAAGGGCGGTTTCTATATTTCTAGTCATACCTCATGAACAATTTACTGCAAGCTACATTCATCAATTCAAACAAGACGTTATTCTATGGCTTTAGTGCTTTCTAACAATCACACACTCACAGCCCGATGGATGCACCGGGGGCAAGGACACTTCGCCATGCAGACTCTGTGATGCACTGAACGACCAACATTACAAATGCTAAATGACACACTCTACCACCTCAGCCACCCCTGTAGTGACCTATGCTTTTTCACATTAAAATCAGACTCAAACCTGACGAATGGTTATACTACCTACTAATTTTCATGTTAGCTTTTTCGCAAAAGTTCTAAGGATCATGCACAGTGCTCGATTTGCAGTTACCCTCAGTACAAATGTAGAATAACAAGAGAAAATACTGTGGAATACTAGGATTACTTATTTAATTAGCTGAGAACAAGTGAAACAATATAATTTTGCATTTTAATAATGGTAAGGATGCTCGTTCTTGTAATGGCATGCAAACAATAATACAAAAAACAATAAAAATAAAATACAAAATAGAAGTTGAGAAGTCAGATTCAGATACAGCAACACAACTGTGGATTAATATCCCCAGCCAAAGATTTAAAACTGCAGCATCTGGTCAGCCGTCCTTTAGTAGAACATGAGGAAAGATTCAGATAACACAGTTACCACCGGTCTTTACAGATGAGTCAAGTTGACATCTGGCAAACTTCATGCAATAATGTCCCAAAAGCAAGGCTTTAACTTCAGTGTTAAAGGTTTGGACATTAAGTGGCACTACAAATATAAAACTAAAGGGGACATCCACACAGGAAGTGATTTGTGTGTTGCACATTGTTTTGTCACCAATGTTTCTTCACTAATTGGCATTACAACCATTCCAGACTTTGGTTGCCTAGATAACCACATATTTTTTTAAGCAACAGGCTTGAGCCATACCTCATTTCTTTCTATTTTGTGTCCAAGGAGTCAGACTTTTGTCCTTTTTAAGAGATCATGAGCAATAGTTCTCCAGGCTTCCTAAAAGTCTTCAGGTTTTTCTTTGGACATTGGCTGCTTTTTCACACATTTTCAGTCTTTGTACCCAACCATTTTTCATTTTCAGTGTTTTTGTTTGTTAAGCCCCTAAAAGTGTTAATTATATGGCTGAATAGTTATTTCCATTATACATCTTTAAAGTCTGCCTGATATCTGCCTGGGGCACATGCATGGTTGGTACATGTAATTGGTAATGTAAATTCTCTGTGGAGGAATCTGTGCAGTCACAGAAAAACAGGAACGCATGTGAACATCTGCACGAACCCACACGTTCACCGTCTGATGACCACATTGTACCTCGGACTTGAGAGGACCTAGAGGACTTGGAAACGTGGAAAGTGTGATCAAGACTTATCACTGATGAATGAATCATTCAAGCATAAAAAATGCAACCAACCAACCAATGTATGAGAGGAATACATTTAAAATGTTATCTTTAGGAATTTTGTTACTAGCAGTCCATCACAAAAACACATAATTAGTTACCGTTTGACAGACATAAAAATTTTATTTTTGCACTAACAAGGTGACTCCCAAAGACCTATTAGCAGGATACTTGGCATGGTGTGCAATATGTGCTTAAAAAAAAACTGAGGAAACCAGACAAGTGGAATACAAAAGAACAACTCACAGGCCTAAAAAAAAGTATTTGCAGCAGATGAAGACTATCTGAAAATGATGTCCATAAAAAATAGAGAAAAAATATCCAGCAAAGATCTGAGACAGTACCTGAAAGATCCATCTGGCCCTTCAGCTGATCCAATTACTGTTCAATTAAGCCTCATCAGAAATGTGGTCTTGAGCAATAGCCATTCTTAAGGAAAAGTAACAGGGGGGAAAGGTTGAGGTATGCGACATTAAAAAAAGAACTGGACTGAAAATCTTTGGCAACAGGTCTTAAAATAAAGTGGAGGATCTGTAATGACTTTGATGTCATTTCTGCCAGTGGTGTTAGGGATCTCTTCAAAATTGATGGACTTGTGAACAAAGAACATAATCCGTCATTGATTGGCCTCCCCAGAGTCCGAACCTCAACGCTGTTAATGTAATGTGGGCTCATCATGATAGAGACCAGAACAAAAGTCATCCAGCATCCAAAAAATGTGAATGTCTTTCAAGAAGCCTAGAAAACTATTTCTGAAGACTACTTAAAGATATTAGAAAAAAGCTGGCTAAGAGAGTTCAGGCTTGGCTTAAAAATAAAGGTGGTAATACTAAATATAGAGTTTCATGTTTGCTAGTTTGTTATTTTGCCTGTTCCTGCTTGGAAGCCACTAAATGTCACTGACTTTCTTTTGTCCATGGTTGTTTATTGCGTGGATGCTTATTAAGGTTATAGCAAAACCAGAGTAAAACCTAGATGATAATAATCAGAAACGCATATCTGACAAATAGACAAAAAATAAAAGTTGGAAATGTCACATATTCTCATGACTGTGGGGAGGAAAGCAGATGGAAAATATAAAGTGTATATAAAGTGGGGAAATAAGCTTTATGTGTAAAGACTAAAGAACTTATTATGAAAGGTACATTTCTCTCAGCTGAGTTCAGCATTTTCTCTGTTTTATTCTAGCACAAAACTCTTTCACCATCACAATCTTTCAAAATCTTTGCAATGTTTATCAACTTTAGCAGCACATTATCAGTATAACACAATCCCCACCAGCACCCAGACACTCTCTAGTGTAACATTACAGGTGATTACCTGGTAAAATGGCACCACTGCGCTAATCTGCTTGGTCTCACTGGGCGATTACAGGTAGGGTGATATCAACTGCACAGGGGGTGACTGTGAAGAAGGGAGGGGGGCTTACTGGTTGTGTTTCCTTTATCACTGATGTCATTATCGACCCTTGTAAACATCTCTGAGTCTAGCAAGGAGATGTATAATATGTGAGGTGGAGCTGCAGGCTGATACACTGTCAGATACACATACGGAGCTGAAAATGATAGTCACTTTGGTGCTGGGGTGTTACTCTTCTTCCACCACTATCTTCCGTGGTTCAACGGCATTGGGGAAGATAAGGGAGATGGACTGAACACAGAGGGGAGGGTGGGCAAAAAAAGAAAAAAAAAAGACAAGATTTAAATTCCGCAGCTTAAGATAGAGATGAGGCTACATTGTGGTCTTTTCTAATCTATTTAGGAGATCATTGCAAAGACAGATTATGTCATCTTTAATCGAATCACTTCAATTATTTTAAAACACATCATAGTGCAATTACGGCGATTGAGAAAAGTAATTAAGAAAACTGGCAGAAATGTTCATTCACAGACTTATTGCCACAGGAACAACTAATGAGGAGTTGTCTCATCTTGCAGTTCTTTAAGTAATAGAAGGCCAGACACAAGAGACAGCACAAGATAAGGATATGGGTGTCTACGAGAGGAAAAGAAAACACTGCAGTTAGTTAGGGTCAAAGAGATAACGTGCCAGTCTGATCGTCTCAGCGTTCTCTCTTTTGCCCTCCTACTTGCACTTCTGCAGCTCAATCTCTGGATCCTTTCACCATAATCCCATCCACGCCCCCAACCTCAGAGTAGATTTCCTTGAAGATGAGTCAAGGAAGCATAGTATTTAAGCATGCAAAGTCTGATTATTAAAGATTTTGCAAAATAAAAACAACATGGACTCTAAGGAAGCAAAGCTGCCCATTTTAAAGATCAGCTAGTCTTTACTTAAACCGCTGCAGATGCATAAAGTATGCTCCTGACAAAGCTCCTTATCATCATAATCAATAGCAATAACTGCACATGAACTTGAAATTTATCTCCTGTATCCCACGGCCCTGTTACAGCTTCTCCTTATTCTTACGCCTACTAGTGTTTCACTGCCCTCAGTTAACCTCTCCCCTCCGCTCAGTGCCGTGGCTTCATCTTTGCCCCTGCCTTGAAGCGAGGCGTGCATATGTCAACATCACATAACACTTCACCTCAGCATGTCTAAACACGCGTGCGACATGACTCAGCGTAATACACCAGTGGAAAACATACTCCTTGGAGAGCGGGGGTGGGGGTGGGTGCACAATGGGCCAGCAAAAGAGGAAGCAACACACATAATGAGGAATGCAAAAGGCCATAAAGCTGAGGCAAAGAAGGAATGAAGAAGATGATGAAGTAGTGCAGCGAGCGATGGGAATAGGCAGGGGAAGGCAAGAAATGTGAGTTTTTGGTAAAGAAATATTTCACTATAAGTAGCACCACACTGAAATTTCCATTTTGAGTTTGAAAACAGAGATCGTGACAGCCATTTCCATCTCTCCTCCACCTATGGAAATTCCCATTCTCTTTCTCTCCTCTTCTCTTGGTTCGCTCTTCATTGCCATGGCAATGATGTTACAGTGAGTCACCTCATCATCTCCCTCCTCCTCAACACCGCCAAGAAAGAACATGGGAGCATGTAAGAGAGAGAGAGAGAGAGAGAGAGAGAGAGAGAGAGAGAGAGAGACATGGACAGAGACAAAGAGAGAGGGAGTGAGAGGTTTTGTGGGGTGGAGGAGGAGATAGAGCTCTGTTTCCCTGGAAACAGACCGGGGGTCTCCCCAACCCCCATTGGTTCTCTGCTGGTTGGAATCAGCTTGTTACCCACAATACTTGAGCCAACGGAGTCTCTGTTTCTAGGTTGTCTCTGTCCAGTCTGGTCCCCCTCCCTCCGTCTGTTTAAACGCATGCACACAAACAAGCTCAGGTTCTGGTCAAAATTCAGGTTTGCATTCATAACACTGAAACGAGTTGTCCATGCTCAGGTTTGCTCAGTGATACGATATGATCAGATATTAAAACTGCAGTACTCAAAAACAGTCATTTTTCAGTTATTATATTGAACTCAGGATTTTCTTTTACTATTGCGTTCGTGTCCAAATTACTTATTCTTCCAGTCCCCTTGAGCCTTGCGCCAAACAGGGTTCACCATCGCCACCTCATCATATGGTATTCCTCATCCCTATGGACCAGTATAATATAATGTTTAAGGTTGCAACTTGTTTAAGAATGTTTTACTTTAAGGAATGATTTGACTTTCTTTCCTCTGTTCTCTGTGTACCAGCACAGCGCACACACTAAGGAAAGGAGAGCAGTTGGAAGAAAAATGCAGTAGAGACTGAGAGCACATACATTAATGAAATAACTTCAAATTTCATTAATGGGGAATGAAATTCATTAATGGGGAAATGAAGACAAATGCGTCCTTCATTTCCCCGAATTTGAAGGATGGGTCGGGTGTATCCTTCGTGGCCCAACATATCCCAGAATTCATAGCGCGGCCCAGCCAATTCGAGTTTCCAACAATGGCGGCAGTTACTCCGTTTTAATATTACTCTTATTACTCTATCTGCTCGGTTTATAAAGACATCACGTATTTACGGGGCTGCTCCGAGCATTTTCGGAGATGTCTGTTGCCCACTAGCTCGATCGCTGAGCGGGTCGTCAAGGCACACTAGAGTCAGCGAAAACAGCAGACTCCCAGTACATCGTTTTCAAAACCCCCACGGTCGAGCTGGTGGGTGATCGGGGTCCCCGAGGGCGTTGGCGCACTTTTGCAAATATATGATGTCCTGAGTAAATCGGTTTGTTTTCACTCAGCTGAATAAACGTCAAACAGAAAACTGATTAAACAGAAGTGTGAGATGGCAGCAAATTTACTCCAGTGTCCTGTTATAATTTAGATAGCAAGGAGCTGGGCTAGGCTGAGTTTCTTCAACTCCACCGAGACAGCTGTTGACGCAAATCTGAAGGCTAGACCGTCCCATTTCACAAGCCTCGCACTTCCGGCCTTCTCGGCCTTCGAAGGACCAGGCTCACGTAGACCACAAAGGCTGGGTCCTCCGAAGGATGCAGCCTAGGTTTTTGGACAGACCTAATATGCATTCCCGATGGGTTGGCGAACAGTTGTTGGTAGTTTCAATGGAGGATAGTTCCTACTTGTCTGCAAACACTTGTCATCTACTTGGCAAATAATAGTAACATTAGAAATGGTGTGATAACAAACAACTCTAGGGAATGTTAACCTTAAAGTAAAAGCTATGCTTCGCTACCACTTTTACTTTGAAGGTGAATGTTCTCCATTTACTGCTTGTGCTGCAACATCCATCTATCCATCCATTTTGTTGGGCCAGGTCACTGGGGCAACAGCCTAAGCAGAGAAGCCCAGACCTCCCTCTCCCCAGCCACCTCCTCTTGCTTATCCATGGGAACACTAAGACATTCCCAGACTAAGAGACTGAGAAATACAATCTCTCCAGTGTGTCCTGAGTGTGCCTGGGATGTCCAGTTGGTGGAACATGCCTGGAACACCTTATTCTGGAGGCGCCCAAGAGGCATCCTTGTCAGATGCCTGAACCACTTAGCTGGCTCCTTTCGATGCGGAGAAGTAGCGGCTCTACTCTGAACCCCACAGAAAGGCTAAGCTCCTCACAGCTAATTTCCACTGCTTGTATCTGCAGTGGACCGTTTGGGTAGTGACCGTTTTTTCGGTCACTACCCAGAGCTCGTTACCACAGGTGAGGGTAGGGATGTAGATTGACCAATAAATCTAGAGCTTCCCTTTTACACTCAGTTCTCTTTTCACCAGATAGACCGGTACAACGTCCGCATCACTGCAGTCAAAGCACCAAACTATCCATCAATCTCCCACTCCCGTTACTCGTGAACAAGACCCCGGAATAGGCTCTACCTCATCCCTGACCCATAGTGGGCACTCCACACTTATCCTGCTAAGGACCATGGCCTCAAACTCAGAGGTGCTGATTCTCATTGCCAATGCTTCACACTTGGCTGCAAACAACTCCAGTTTGAGCTGGAGGCCACCGCCTGATGAAGCTAACAGAACCACAACATCTGCAAAAAGCAGAGATGAGATTCTTAGACCATCCAAATAGAAGCCTTCTGCCACTTGGCCACGCCTAGACAAATTTGGCATCTTTGATGCAAACTACAGGCAACGCAGCAATCTAATTATAACCAAAGAAATTGCAAGGAGGTTTTTGTTGCAGTATTTCAAACCTCTTGCAACCACCTGCCAACTGATTAAGGAATACAGAGAAACGTGGGGTTGCAAAGGGGTCACTGACTGGTCTCTAGGCATCCATGACTGATGCTTTTGCAATTGATTTCACACTGAGTGCCATCAACCTGCAGCAACCACTTGTGAACTGGTTGGGCAATGTTTCCGTCTCAAATGATGGTTGGGAGATTGTTACTGACCAGTCTCTAAGCCTGGGGCATTACTTGGAGAGTAAAGCATTCTCTCTAAGAGAATTGGGGTGGCGAGTCTTAGGTGTCAGGAAAATATCAAGTAATTTGCCGTCTCTAGCCATCTCTATGGATACTTTCCTGGATATTTAGTAGTAATTTTCAAATTGTTTTAATGCAGCATTTTGTAACTGTAGCTATAAGAAACAAAATGATCAAAAATTGAGCTGCAGGGTTCAGCTTAAGACAGTAGTTAGAAAAGTTTTGCCGATGGAGATTGGGAGGCCGCTCAGCTTGAGACGATGACTTCTGGGGAAAGGAAGTCTCACAGTCAAAAGCATGGCTGTAAGAATTTTGGCTTGCTGAGGTGTGATGTTTATTAATGTAGACGTGTCTCGGTACTCCTAGGAGTGCTGCTAAACCAGACTGTTTAAGTGAGAAAAGATCAGCAGGTTAAAATATTTGCAAGAATGTTTTCATTATGATGTAGAACATTTAGGGTAACAACTGTTTTTATGACTCGTTAATACTAGAGAGAGAGAAAAAAGGAAAGACTAAGGTCGGATGTGCACTTGGTGTCCTTTATTATACTGAAACAACATACATTTTTACTTCACGTGTCTCTCAGTGCAGACAGTGGCTGCTTGTCCTTCAGCATCTCACAGGCAGTACGGTACAGGATGTGTGCACTCGTGCTTATCAAACACTACTGTTTGAGAACCATATGTATGTAAATGAATAAAGCAGCACAGAGTGTTGTTACATATTTACCAATCTGTTTATTGTGTAGCTTAACAATAATGACACAATATACGTGCCGCTGTCACAGTGCACGCTTCTATGCATGAGGGGGAGAGTATGAATGTAATCTGACAGCATGAGACAAGGCATTTTTATCAAAGGGGGTTGCTCTCGGCACTCCTTCTTGATCTCTTCTTCCCCTAACTGCTGTGTGCCTCCTATCTCCCACAGTGATGCCACACAATGATACCAGGCTCCCCCTGCTATAACACTTGCCTGTAACACTGCTGCCTGACTACTAGCACATTTTATGTGTACTCAGTCTCCAGTTCATCCATCTGTCACCTTTGCTCATCTTGAAGATGCCATATTGTGAAAATGCCTTTTTTTTTTTTTTTAAATCTCATTTTAGCTATGAGTCTTCACATGTCTGAGGACAGACCTTCACAAACATTCACAAATTAATAATGTTACCATCTGTTTAATTTTCTCTCACAGACTGTATAGAAAAGATGGATGTAGCTTCCTAGTTTGAAAAGAAAAGCTGATTCAAATTGTCTTAAACCTGCATTTTTCCCCCCTAATGGTCAGCCTAAGGTGACTCATCCAGCTGCAGAAAGAAATCCAGCTGAACTGAAGTCTGTGGAAAAAAAACAGCCCTCAGCTTCCTTGTACTGTAACATCAGTAAACACCCTCTTGATGAGTTTGTGGTCTCAGTTGCTAGTTTAAAGTCTGAATAAGTCTAACATGACATAAATATTTGTAAATCATGCCCTTTGTACTCAAAAAGGATGATAAGGCTGGATGTGCTTTACTGTGTGATTGACGGTGTCCCGCCGATTCTCAGTCACTACTGATTTGTGACTTCTGATTTAAAAAACACCCAGATAGTGACGGGATAAATACTCAGATTGAGGCTAATGAGATCTCTTTTGTATACAGTCTAAGTTCTCTCCCATTTTCTGGGCTCAAATATACATTATTTCAACCGTGAAAGCCCTTTGACC
The DNA here is from genome assembly GCA_015108175.1 of Pelvicachromis taeniatus. Taxonomy (NCBI): domain Eukaryota; kingdom Metazoa; phylum Chordata; class Actinopteri; order Cichliformes; family Cichlidae; genus Pelvicachromis; species Pelvicachromis taeniatus. The sequence continues at coordinate 20,801 of VURO01002194.1, forward strand.
CTTGAAAAATCGTATTTTTTGAAAATGGAGCACTTTTTGAACTCTTCTAAATTTAATTGGTGTGATATTTCCTCCTGCTCAAAAATGTGCTGTGCAATTCCATTTAGGTTATTTTGGGAGAAAATACTCCCACAAATTGTATGCATCAAATATGGCACATTAGGAATATAGACAGAATATAGACTTTTTCGATGATGTTTTTCTATGTCGTTAGATAGGTGAATGAGTATGAGATAATGACTGAATAGTGGGCGTAGAGATACCAGTTGTCACCTACAGGCCATTTTCAGAGTCGCTGCGCTGCACCTTTTCCTGAAAGGGGGGGGGGGGGGGGGTGTCCACTTTAA
>VURO01002194.1:29013-51690 GCA_015108175.1 Pelvicachromis taeniatus
ATAAAATGGAAAGGGGGGAAAAAAAAAAAAAAAAAAAAAAAAAAAGCACCGAATGTGCCCGCATATCCCGTCTTCCTGTGGTCTGCATTCTCAGGAGGTTCTTTCATTTACCTTCCTCATGCTGCAGAAAGATCCCTTTAGCGTGATTGCTGGCAGATGTAGGTAATGTGTGACATGGGGCACAGTTTTCTTTTCACCCCTACTCATGTGAAATTGAAACCTTTTTATTTGTGCAGAATAGTCTTTAAGGTTTCAGATCTTTTTGTTGTTTTTCTTTAAGCCATCACTTTAGTGTGAGAGGTTTGTGTCGGTTTGTGATTTGATATTTATATCAAGGTATCCCTTTACGATTTGTGAATTGCCGCCCCGGGCTCTTGCTCCATGAGCCTGAGGATGCCCTGTAAACTCATGTGGATGATAACACAGGACTTTAAAGCCGTTCCACAACCCACCCTTCCAGCACGAGTTACACTTAAAAAAAAAAAGAAAAAGTTTATGCTTTGTGTGTACGTGCGCGTGTGCGCGTGTATGCGTGCATGCGGACGGCACAAAAGTGGCTGTGTTTATACTTGTTGCGCTCCCGCCTAATACATTCCCACACTTTAATATGACACCGCCTATCTTCTTCATCTGCGGAAGACAGAGCAAGTGATACGGCAGAGAGAGAAACTGAGGTGTAGGTACGTGTGCGCACGTGTGCGAACACACACTAGGAGCGATGTGAATCTGTGCCAGCTGATGATGTAACCTTTTCCACCACCCACACCCCCTTTCCCCCTTTGTTCTCCTCTTCCTCTGGCCGATGTACAACAAGCCTCTAGCTACTGTCTCCTACATTGCAATTTACCGTCATTTACTGCAAAGCACAATCATCAGCTGACCTCCTTTTCACCGCATCACCTTTTCACCTCCGCAGAATTAAAGTGAGGACGAGCGCAGGGAGAGGAGTGGAGAGACAGATGAGAAGGAGAGCAAGAAGATTACAATAAAAACAGAGGAGTACAAGATGGGGAGAGAGGGGCAAACACAAAGCTGCCGAGCGGATCACACAATGATGTCAGTCGGAGACGTCAGCTCCAGCCTAAGCATCATAAGTCTCCCTGCGCGCCGGCTCCAGTCCCACTAAATGCAACACTAATGTTAAAAAGCTTGTTGTCTCAGCACTGCGAGGCCAGGCTAATTCGATTAGTCGCTACACTTGTTCGACATGTTATATGAGGGTCAGACCACCCTTCAGAGTGGACACATAAAGTACATGGCCTGCAGTCCGGCACAAACACATAAAACATTTTTGTGACTTACCTCTGAGAGAAAGGTCTGTGCTGACTTCTGTGCTCCTACATGTAGCAGGTACTCGTACACATAAAGAGCCAACCTGCGCAAACAAAAAACAACAGCAGGACAAAAGATGAAAATTAGCAGAGGCAAACAGATATAAGGCAAGTAAGCAGGAGACTGAAAACAGTCTTAGTTTTACAAGCAGGCAAAAATTAAAGCAACTACTAAGCACTTGCAAATCTCCAAAGAATGAAATAAATAACTTTTTCTCTGGGTGTTTAAGATAGCAGACTAGAATCCTACATGAGGAGATGAGTGAAAACTTCAGCGTCTGTTAGTATTCCCATGGGAAACACAAAGATGAACTCTAATTCAGGACCAATAGTCCTGCCCCAAAATTGCCAAACAGACATCACAGCCATGAAAAACATTTGAAATTCACCCAACATATAAGGCAAACGTCTAAAGAGAAAACTACACTGTGATAACAGTAGGCCTGGTGGGACCACACCGAGAAATACCTCACCTCAATGCCTTGGACTCTCCGTAGACTTCCTCCCATGGCTTTGATCACAGTAAGAATTAATTACAGGCTTGATTTGTTAATCAATTCTCCTCCCTGTGAGCCTCTCCCGGTACTAACAGCAACTTAGGAAATGGAGGACGGGGTAATCTACTGGTCTATAAATACAAGGTAAAAATTGATCTATAGGGGATCAACAGCAGATCTCACTGACTCCTAATGACACTGTGTAGATTTAGAGATTTAGCCATTGTAAGAACACAAAGTAACTGTACAGGGATATGAACATGATCAGTGTGTTTAGCCGTATTAGTACAAAAAAATATGCTGTCAGATATTTGTATAGTCAGTTAAATGGGCTCGATGTGTGCTGAAACAGCAGTTTATTAATAAAATGATGTCATATATGGCTTCAATTAAATAACTAATCTGTTGACTATTTCTCAGTGAATCAGTGTGTCACTGTCTGCATAATGCTGGGAAACTGTAAACATTTCTATCAATATTTTTTAAAGATTATTGTGACATAATGAAAACGTTCTCCAGACTTTCAAGGTCTTTCAAAGTTTTTCGTTGGACATTGGTTGCTTTATCCCTCATTTTAAGTCCAGTCTATATATCTCTCCATTTTCAGAGGAATGTTTTTTGTTCATTTGTTAAGCCACTTAATATTGACCTATGAATCATTCAAGCATAAAAAGGCACCTAACCAGTTTAAAATTGTATATTTAGCCACTTTGTTATCTTCTGTCTTTTGGCATTTGTTAAAGATTCAACTAAAGAAATGGGGAGAAATTCTGTGTTTTCTTTGTTTTTGTTTTTTGCAACAGAATCCTAGTAACACAGTTTGACAGACATGAATAGTAGTTTTACAGCAAATACTGTTTGCTGTAAAAATGTATTGACAGCAATGCTACCACCACAGAATCACAGTGATTGCTATCAGGTGAAAATCTGGCAAATCCAAACAATGTGCAGCGTCTAAAAAAGTCTCAGCAGAAATGTTCTTAGTGGAAGGCTGGCTATCGAGAAGTCATTCTTAAGGGAAAGATGGAGAAAAGGCTAAGGTATGCTAAATTACACAAGATGTGGACTGAAAATCTGTGGCACGTATGATGGAGTGATGAATCCAAATTGGAAAAATTTGGTTCAAATCATCATCCTGTGCAGAGGGTGTAAAATAGAGAGGAGGCTCTGTCATGGCTTGGGGCTGCATTTCAACCAGTATTAAAATTGGTGAATTACGAACACAGAAAAGTACTATCAGAGTTTGATCTGATGTAATGCCATGTGGAAAGCATCCGACTGGCACCTGCTTCATTTTTTAGCTTTTATGGACGTAATAATGCAGTGGAACACTATCAGCCATAGATTGGCCTCCCCAGAGCCTAAACCTCAACACTGTGGGATCATTGTGACAGACAATGGAACAAAAGGGTACCAGGAACCAAAGAAGAGCTTTAAATGTCCTTCAAAAAGCCTGGAGAACTGTTCCTGAAGTCTACTTAAAGAAACGACACGAGAGCGTTCAGGCTGTGTTGAAGACTAAAGCCGATTACACCAAAATGTTTCTTTCAAGCTCATTACAATTGCACAAACTCTGTTTTTGCCATATGTACTGTATTTCCATGAGAGTTTACAAGTTTCAATTAGTCGTTGGACCCATTTCCCATTTTCCTACCAAACTATAAAGAAATGATGGCGTGGTCCAAGCCTTTTGCAGAGTAGTGTACTGTTGTATGTTTGAAAGACGATTCAAACACACATCTGAGAAGCTTTGAACATGATGCATCGTGTGCTTTGACCTGGAGCTTGACGTGTCTGGGTACGTTAGTGGGTTCAACTTTCTAAAGGCATGAAGCCATGAACGATGGCCACACTGGGACAGCAGCTGTCCTAGAACACCCCCGCCCACTGAAAGGTGCTACCAGCTTGTTGTAGCAGATCCAGACTCTTACACTGAAGTAAAAATAAACTCCCCAGACAGCTCTGTCTGCCTGTCTGAAGATGATGGACTGCACACCTTTCTGCTATGCACACAGGTACTCTGTCTGCGGCCCCCACCTCCTCTCTCCTCTCCTTTATTTCCATCTTTCTTCATCACTTTCATCCTTCGTCTACCCTGTTCCTCCTCCCCCTCCTCTTCCTCTCACTCTGTGCCTTTTCTGTCTTGCTTTCGTTTTTCACCCTTCTTTATTTATTTTTTGTACAGAGGCCATGTTTGTTTAACGATGAAAGGACGAGGAGGACCTTTTTCCTTCTATCCTTCCGTCTATCCTTCCGCTCCTCTATCCATCTCTTCTTCCCCCCTACCCCTCTCCTCCCCCCGTGGCCGGGCTGTAATGTGTAACCAAAGAGATAGAGACAGAACGTTTCACAGGGACAAGGTTAACAGAACAATGAGAGGCTTGACAAAACTCTTGACACCTCGACAACTGAACATGAATAAAAGATGTGCCCGATGTGTGTGTGTGTGTATTTTTTTTTTTCCAAGGCGCTGCACAACCCCCGAACATTTCTAGGAACGAACTTGCTCCGTCGCTCTGTTCTGCTTCGTTTTCCTGTCAGCCTGTCGAAATCTGTCACTCCCTCCTGTGAACCCCACCGCCAGCCACTACAGCATCAGTATAGAACTATTTATTAATACTGACAGATCTCATGTATCTGCAGTGAATACATTCCCAGCGATGATGACAACCTGATGGGCTGCATGAATGAATTTGTTGTGTCAGTGGGAATAAATAAAGAAATGAAAGCTTGTCCTCAGCATGCACCAGCCTGTTTTCAGTCAGCTATCTATTACCACGCTAAATACAGCCTCGCACGGTAGCTGCCTCGGATAAAGACTTAAAGGTTTTAACCTATGATTGATTTCACAGAGGTTCCGAGCTATGACCTTTGGTACTAATAGAGATATGGGAATCGAAGGAAGTGAGGAAACCCAGGAAAGGTGGATAGAAGAGGGCACCGGTGGCAAAGGTGATACAGTTTTTTCTTTTTTTAAAGAAGTAAAACCACAGGTACATAGGCTATTACGCGTTTTGGAGAGGTGATGAAAGAAAAGGAAAAAAGAAGGAAGACTTGCTTCATTTCTGACCTTAAACACGGGGTTTAAAGGTGTAAAAGCTTGCAAAATACACCCATAACACCCTCCTCCTCTTAGCACACACCGACAGGTGGAGTTAAAACGTGATAGATAAGCAGAAAGCAAAGCAGAAAATACTGTTAGCATTCGATATCTGCTTAACTTTAACTCACAACTACTAATTTCCTCCAAGACGAGTGGTTCACTTACCACAACCAGCTACGAGGAACTCACCAGGTCGAGCCCAAACACTGAGCGGAGATAACGTTTGAGGATTAAAGGATGGGGGACTGTTCAAGGTTAAGAATCCTCTAAATTTGACATATTAAAATGAAAACATGACAATGGCTCTCCTGTCAAGTTAAATAAACTGTCACTTTAAGTCATATCTGTGGGCAGCAGTGCTCAAATTGAGGCAACCAATGATTTTCGAAATGGTTCCTGACTCCATATTAGTCCATTCATACTGAAGTTTTGAGGCGTTTGCCCTTGCTGACGGACATGCACGTTTCTTTCCATTTCTTACCTGACTACTCTGGCAATTTCTGTTGTAAATATGAAGCACTTTACATTAATCAAAGCTGCAGCTAGAATGATTAGAGTGCTGGGCCCCTCCCGCTTTGTTTCCTCTCCATACCTAATACTGATTGTAAGCGTGTGCACAAATGCACTTCTGGGCGTGTTTTGTGTCACGGTGGTGGTTCTAGCAGAGACGGTATAGGCAGATGAGAGGGGGTGAACTTTGAGGTCTCCAAGTGACCCATTTATCCTTCAAATTCAAAAAGTGGTTCCGTCTTCTCTGAGTCACATCTAATTTAATTCATATTTCAAGCCGAACCCCATCCCAGCTGCTCTCGCAAAAATCTGCAAGACCAGACAGCTGCAGCAAGCTCAGACAGTCAGAGACCGAGCTTAGCTTAATGAAGATAGCAGGCAGAAGCACTGACCAGTTTCTACGCCGTCTTGTTACAGAGCCGCCGTTGCTGTTACCAGGCTGTCGAACAGAGAGGAGATCAGGGAGAGGAGAGCTATCTCGGAGCTCAACCACAATCTCAGCTTAAAGCCAAGACATGAAGCTTTTTTCCCCAGGATCAGCATTTAGGAGACCAACAGATCGCTGCTAATCAATTTACTGCCATGGTGATCAAAGTCTGGCAGAGCTTCAAATCACAACAGGCAATGGTTTCAGTGATTAGGTTTGCCTATTATAGATTAGCTTCAGAATATTTCACCCTCGTTAAAGATGAAATGGAAAAGCGATTATAGTTCTGATCTGAATCGACACGTTAAGTGACATATATCCAGGACTCGATACTGTGCTGACATAGCCTAATTACATATTTGACCAGGAAAATCAAATTAAATGTTTTATAAGTGAGAAGGGAAGCAATCAAATCCTTACTGCCAGTAAGCAATCCTCATTAATGGTTTTTAGCAGTCTGTATTACCAAAACTGTATTATTGGGAAAACTGCTGGGTGCTGGTTGTGTTGTGGTTCCACATTATTTACTTTTACTGTTTTTGTTTAAGGAAGAAATTTGCACAAATGACACACAGCAGAGAAAGCGTAGTTTAGTATCCTCTACTAACATGCTATAAAAGTATCTTCCCGCACAAATTTTATTCAGGTGTGGGCAGTGGCAGGAAATCAGTTTCTCCCTGCAGAAGGTGTCGAATGCAAACTGTGTCCAAAATGGCAGTTAGAGAGTTTTGTGACAGGAAATATTTGATCAAAAAACTCGAGCTCTGTGCAGTTTATTCCAAATCCAAATAGGCAGTCTTGCCCCTTAGCAACCATCGTGGTGACGCCTTCGGGCAGTTACTGCAGGCTCAGAAACCCGGCCAGTATTCAAATAAAGAAAATGTCAAAATGAGGCCAGTGTTCGCTTCAGAACCCGGACCTGGTGAGCATTTCTATTCGCTTCTGTCCTCATCATCATATTACGCTCAATCTTTATAAAATCAACAAAGAATCAAGAAATGTGAAAGCCACCTCACTTATGATTCAACTACTACAACAACCAAGATGAACCATCAGTCTCTAAACACACACACTGTGTTTGATGCATGCAGCCCCCCCCACTCAATCATATGTTAGCCCTCTAAATTGGCACTTAGTCATCAAACCTTTGAGAACCCCTGATTTAAATGGATGGAGAGAAAGGCATAACTGCAATTTCAATCACCACCACCACATAAAAATTGCATGTACAGAATAATCAAATCTGATAATAACACAAAAAATAACCCGAAATACCCCCCCCTCCCCAGGGCTTTTTCATTCTCATGCACATGTTTTACAACACCCACACACTTGTACTGGTACAAAACATGATTGGCCTGGTATTCACCGGCTCAGCTGTTATAAAACAGATGATTGGCTTTTTGGAGGTAGCGGTGGATATGTGTCACATGACTGCCTTCTCTGGTGTTACACAACTTTTCCTTAGACTTCTATTCCAAGTTTGTGAGCTTTTAGTTTCAGTTTAGTCATGTCGAAATAAAACAATTTTTGTGCAGACCAGGAGTCACATGATGGTTGAAACACCCCCTTTTTTTTATGTGAGATTGCAAAGAGGCTGAAGCCGAAACGACTGCTTCATGGAGAAAGTTGATAACTGTGGTTTATTAGGTTTCGTCAAGCCAGCTAACACAAAGAAAGGCTGGCTTTGTTGAACTTTATGCCATCATGCTTCTAGTCACCTGGCAAATGCAAGTCTATTTAATTTAATTTAATTTTTTTTTTAATTTTATAGCACCAAATCACAACAACAGTTGCCTCAAAGCACTATATATTGTAAAGGTAAAGGTCCGTAAAGCTCCTTCGGTACATACCTGAATCTTTAGCGCTTCAGTTGCAATTGTGCAATAGTGTTTGAAAGTCAACCGCTTACTTCATTCTGTTGTTGCTTTGTGATCGGCAGACAAGCATTTATTTCAACGTTTGCAATCACAAACCACCACATCGTTCTCACTTCCAGCATTCTTTGTCTGCTTAGCTACTCCTAATTCAATTTCTTATACAACCCCAATTCTAAAAATGTTCAGATGCTGTATGAAATCTAAATAAACACACAATGCAAATTTCATAAACCCATATTTTATTCACAATAGAACATAGAAAATATATAAAATGTTTATACAGAGATATTTTACTTTTTCATGAAAAATATTAGCTTGTTTTCAAGTCGATAGCAAGAACTAAAATGCAGATGGGACAAGGGGAACAACTACATTTCAAGCAGTACCAAAAAGAAACAGCCGGAGGAACAATTTGCAACTAATTAGGTTAATTGGCAACAGCTCAGCAGCATGATTAGGTATAATAAGGGCATTTCAGACATAACAATGGGTTCACCAACCTCTAAAAAATGGTCTCTGAAAATTGTGGAATAATTTCTGAATATTTTTTCTAAAAGTAAAATTGTGAAGACTTTGACTATCTTGTTGTCTGCGGTTCATAATATAGTCAAAAAGATTCTGAGAATCTGGAGAAATCTGTGAACAAAGGACAAGGCTGAAAATCAATACTGGATGCTTGTGATCTTTGGGCCCTCAGGCAGCACTGCATTCAAAACAGGCCTGATTCTGTCCTGCAGATCACTGCATGGGTTTAGGATCACTTCCAGAAATCACTGACAGTGAATCACTGTGCCATCCACAAATGCAGATTAAAGCTCTATCATGCAAAGAAGAGGCCATATGTGAACATTATCCAGAAACGCCAGTGTCTGTGGACCAAAGTCATTTAATGGACTGAGGCAAGATGGAAAAACTGTATGGTCTTTTGAAAAACCTGTGTCCTCCGAACTAAAGCACGGAGAGACCGTCCGGCTTGTTATCGGTGGTCGGATCAAAAGCAACACAATGTTAAAAGAAAGAAAGACGCAAACCCCCAACATAATTATCTTCCAATAAGGCAAACACAACAATGATTATTACCTTGGATCTCTATTAAATAAGCACACCTTTAACAATTAATTCCTGTCACATCGTTAAAACAGATATTTCAATGTTACTACAGGTTGGGACACATACTGTAGGACCTAATCTGCAATACTCCTACACATTCAGCAGAAAAATTACTTACATTCAGTCTAGCCTTTAGAAAAAAAAAATGAAAGCAAGTAACTGCTGGATTTCTGCTTAAGTCATACAGAAGATCAAAATTCAATGAAAGTAAATCTTTTAATTGAGGCCTCGGCTTTTCAACCTCGGCTGAACGAGGGTCAAACACTACGTTGCTCTAGGAATGTGGCATTTGCACAAGGTATGGAAATATTGTTAAGCGTTATTATAAGTATTATAATAAGTATTTTTGAATATAGCAACTGTGTGACATGTCTAAAAATAGAGGGATAAAATAAATGTGTGTATAAATGAGTGAAAATAAAAATTCAGTGCAGCGATTTAACCATTCTGTCTTTCGAGGAACAGCTGGAGATTAGAGGCTCTCTATGCTGTCAACCAGGGATTAACTTGCAACTTCTCTTATGAATTGGTAAAACACAGGTTGGACACGTGATCAGTACTTGGAACATGTATTCAGTACAGAGTTGCTTGTGTATTAAACAACCATAAAAAGCTACATCGTATTTTCGTATTATGGTAAAATAAATTCCATTGATATAGGAACCATATCCCTCTGTCGCTGTCCAGGATGGAGGAAATTTACAGAGAAAAATTAAAGAGGAAGAGAGTGATGGTGGGACAGGAGGATAACAGAGCAAGATGAAAGGTTTCGGTGACAGGCACAGAGAGAAGAAGAGGGATTAGAGAGGCGGAGAGGGGAAAAAAAGGATGGAGGTGATGGGTGCTAGCGGATGAGCCCCAAGATGAATCCTCATGAGATCTGTAAACTTTCATATTCAAATGTTGAGGATTCTCACTGAGCGGTGTCTCAGTTAGTCAAGCACCCTGCTGTGACCTCCTTCTGCAAATTAACACAAAACCTTGCAATGAAAAAAAGAAAAAAGTCTACGGAGTTAAAGTAGAAGTGATTCCTACCATTTTTTGAAGAGAAAAAGCGAATGACTACATGCTGTGCTGAAATCATATCATACAGGATGGACTGGAAGCTACACAAGCATAGTGTGCTGTGGTGTATGCGCTGGATTTCATTATATTTTCATAAATGCATTTTAAAGAGTCCCGTGAAGAGGTAATAACAACGGAAAAGTAATCCTATTGAACCAAGTCACAGACAGGAAGTTATACACTGTAATTATCTCCTGGATGTGCTTACCTACAAAAAAAGAAAACAAAAAACCCACTAAATTAGCATCTTAAATCTCTGTGTTTTCATAGCAAAGAATAATTTTGGCAAGTGTGACACAGTGAAGTAGAGCTGTGGTGTCTTTGAAGCGCTTTGCTTTCAACCGAACGTACACAAAATAAAAAAGCAATGAAAGCAATTTTAAAAAAAAAAAGTTACTCCTCCGAATTCAATATAATAGCAGTAACACCTCACTGTGAATTAGACCTGCAGCAAACTCCAGCTTGGTGAAAGTCATAATGCATAAATGTGGACAGCCTCATTCAGAATGCTCTGCTTTCATTTGTGTGATGTTAATTAAACAAAAATGCAATCCCATCACTCACCCTTCCAGCCAGTCTCAGTGAGGATCTACTTTAGCAATCCTCTGCAGCCTGACAGGCAACTGTTGAGATTCATTATTTTATTTATTTATTTTTTTAGACTTTTGCCATGTTACATAATTTTGCAGCATATGTGACTGATGCAATACAGACAGTGACAGCAGTAATCACAAGTATAGAGGCAGGCACCCAGTATAAAACTGAGCCACTTTACCGATTAGCAACATGCAAATGCTTGATTAGAAACTGGTCATCGTTATGTCAAAGCAGCTGTAAAATATAGGTACAAAACAACCACATGGTTGCTTTCTTATTACCTGACTTACAGAAATTCTGAGGCAGGTACTGAGATCAGCATTTGGGAGTGCTAAAAAAGACATAAAAATTTAACATATCATCCCAACACCCCATACACTTGCTGTTTTTTAGTTTAGTTTATTTTTTTTTTTAATTAATAATCACCCAGCCACCTAAAACACGCAATGCTTTACACCTTTTTCTTTATATCCTTGAGGCATCCTCAGTGATATCACACCCCAGCACACAGTGCTGGGCCACAATGGCAACACAAATCATGGACACCTGTCTTCCAGTTAGAGGTATGATCGTCAGCGTTATCGTCTCCGTCGTGCCGAGCCTACACTGAATGTTACGCGATCCACTCTCCAAATCAAGCTTCTGTGAGGCACTGGCAGCTCGGGCTCCTGACAAATCTGGCGAGGACAGAGAGGGACCCCGCCATAAAAGGGAGCGCGACGATCAAGCTGCTGCCCCTGCTGAGGACAGCCCTGTGTGTGACAGCCAAACACTTTCCCTGATTAATCAAGCCTAGCAGCAGGGCTTTATGTGCCATTAAGAGCCCTGCTAAATGACTTCACTTCATTCATTAAAGTGGAGCATCCTCTGCGGGTAGAGCAGCTCCGCTCGCCAGACAGACAGACAGACAGACAGACAAGTGAAAGCTTGGAGAGAGATGGTGGTGGGGCAGCGATGAGGGTGGTGGGGGCACAGAGGCAAGATAAACAACGACAAATATAGACCCATTACAATGCTGAATAATTCATCTTATACGCAGAGCTTCAGGAAAACAACAGAGGGAAGAAAAAAAACACAAAAAACAAGAGTCCAAACAACCACGGGGCTTATGGAGAGTTTATACACTAAAGAATATCATTAACACAGGACTATTTATGCACACACTTTGTCTGGGAAAGGTACAACACTGGGATGATGGCCAAATCACTTTAAATGGAAAAATCAGGTTCCGGTAGACTTATCCATGAAGCGTTTTCATTAGGTAAAGGTATAGTTTTAATGAATCTGTGCAGGGGGAATTCGACAGCTATAGGTACGAGTAAATACATCGCTTGATAGTGTTGTGCGCCACGTACAGCACATGTTAATATAAGCTATTTTCAGAGCACAAATTCATACAGGATCAAAAAGTCAGACAGAAAATTCCAAAAAAGAAAGATTACAGAAGGGAGAGGCAATGATGCACCCCGACAGCACTGACAGTGGACAAAGATTGGTAATTTACCAGTCAAAAGGGAGCTAAAGATGGAGGGACGGAGAGAAAGATAAATAGATAAAGATTTAGCAGCAACAGGAGATCCAGGGGGCAAAGAGGAAGAGAGAGACAAATGAGACTGAAGAAGAGGGAGGCTGAAAGAGAAAGGGAGATGGAAAGAGTAAATGATTAATGAAAGGAGCTGTGGGGGGAGGTCAGGACTGAGCAGAAGAGGAGTGATGCTGCAGCCAGCGAGCAAAACCGAAGAGGACAACATTATGAGCAGCCGTGCTGCTGTCGCTCACCGTAACACAGGATTTGTAAAAGGGGAACGAAATGCGACTCAAAAGAGCTTGAGAGCACGCACTGAATCTACTGAATTTACTAAATTTAATTCACTAAATAAGGCGTTTTTTTTCGTCTTTTCATGTTTAAACACAGATACTAATTGGCTGTTATGCCTTTGAGAGGCTTTGTATTGTTATTTATGCCAAAGACTGTCATGGCAAAAATACAATCAACACTTGAGTGTGGATAAGTTTGCGTCACTGCAGAGAAGAAAACTTTCATCACCGGTGATGATTTATTACTTGACAAAACTGTTCAAAGACTTTCATTAGATCCTTTAACTTCTTGCAACAACTTAGTCAAATACATGCCTTAAATTAATCCCCAACAGGCAGTGTGCTGTGGCACTATCACCGGCGCTCACTGATGCATTTCTAATTGGCATTTTTGCTGATGGTCACAAGTTAAATCTATATTCTCCATTACCCTTCCACCGTGTCCCCTGGGATCTCTCTAATGGCTCAGAGCACTTGAATAGAGATATTTGTATAAAGTATATTCTCTCTGATGCCGACTCGTCTCCGCGCAGGCTTACTTCAGCTGCAGGTTTGGCGTGTAGCTGAGAGTTTGGGAGGAGCAGGGGGGAAAAGTTCACTACATCTTTGAAGATTAACAAAACACGTGTTATAATCCAGCATGGAAACAGCCTGAGGAGAGACACTTGTAGTAAAATAAACTGTGTTTTATCTGCTCGTCTTCAGTGTTTCGTCTGCACCGAGATGGTCTCACATACTGCTTTACAGAGCAAATGTTTGTCGTAGCCTTTATCCCTCTCATTCCAAAAAAGACCTTGCAAAAAAAAGACCCAAAGCACAAAACACTGCAGCCAGCGCTGGTTAAGAACTGTTTAGCTGAATGATGCTTGCTGTTACAAGTCGACCAGCAATGCAATTTTGCAGTTAGCTGATAAACCACTAAGATAAAAGGGTTACATAGTGACTCTTTACCCTTTGAAAACGTACTAAGGAGGGAACTCTTTTCCAAACTGAGAATATTTCAGACCGACTTATAGAACAAAATGACTGGCTGTGCCTCAGAAGTTAGTGAGGGTGGTCTCTGTCCAAGCAGCTACCCTCTCAAAAACCAAGAAACTATTCTAATGGTCATCAACCCAGGTCTCTACCGAGGTTCATATACTGAGGATCTTAAAGGTACAAGGGAGGTCATCAAATATCATCATTATGGGTCAAAAGAGTTAAAGGTGAAAACTGTTCTTGACTGTAAATCATAAAGCAGTTTTCACTGAAACCTTGCTCCAGCGAAGATGAGAAATTGCCAAAGGTGAGATATCATGCGTAAAAGTCAAAAGAATGAAGCTCATATCCTGACAGAGAGGAAGAGTCCTGCATTCTTTGGCTCACCTCAGTGTAGACTCTGTGTTTACCTTTCATTAACTAGAGATCCCAGAATCCTCTCCTCCCGCACTGCACCCTTGGGATACTCCAATACATGGTGAAAATAAATGCTGTAAAATAGCCGCTTGAACAACGAATATTAAGAAAGCACAGCTTATTATATTTGAGTTATAAATTATTTCATAAATGCTGAGGAAAGACAAGTTTACGTTTTAGTTTCCGGCTGAATTCTAACTATAGATCGCTCCACAATCTATGTGTAAAACGGCTTTATTAACATATCTCTAAAAGGTCTAAAATATTCCATTTAGAAAAGCTAAAATAAATCCAGAGTTTGGGAACTACAGTGCGCCGAAACGGGATATGACTAACATAAGAATAGAGTCAGCTCACGAAATAAGCTAAGCTACAGACAGACAATGATAAAAGCCAACTAATCAAGATACTGTAACCATAATGCAGATGCAGTTGTGAATCCCCACCCTGTGGTCTAAGGACAGAACACACTGTGTCCTCAAAAGGCTACACCCAAAGGCAGTTATGATCACATGAGAAACAGCCGAGAGACAGAGTGCCGTCTAACCCAAGAGAACGAAAACACCATGCGGGGGGGTTTGCAATTAAGACTTAAACAGAAATGTAAAAAGGACGCATTGCTCCCTGCCGTATACAAGCACAATCACACAGAGTGAAACAGCTCTTGTTCTGTCAGCAGTGCAGAGGCTCTACTGTATCACGGAGCAGACAACAATGCCCAGGGCTGAGATAACAGGAAATGCCAGCTTATCAGAGAGGGGAGAAAACAGAGGGAGATGGCGAGAAAGCGTGATGAGTAACTCACTGTTTACCAACAGTGTAAGTGAGCAAAAATTTCTGTCGTGTCCTTCATGTGAAAATCTGTCATTTACACATAAGTTTCAGCCAGTAAGAGTTTTTTTTCCCCCTCCTGCAACTGTAATTTGTTTGCAGAACATGTAAAGTGGATAAATCAAATAATGGGGTAGGCAAATCCATCACTTTCTTAATTTGAGTTCCATTTCATTGGCTTTGATTTGTTCAGATTGAGTCACCTCTCGTGGGGAGTTTGTTTAATTTCACAGCTGAAAGAACACCAATGATTTTTAGGAGAGTTTTCCTTGTTCAACTTTCTCTACAAGCTATTACAGTAAATCTTGAATGCAATACAGCCATAAACCCCAGAATATTAAACTGCTGTTTACAGAGAGAACTTTGATGGCGACACTTAGTGATCGTACGCGCTTAATCACTGCTTTCTTTTTAAAAGTCTGTTCTCAAGAGTTTACTGGGAAGACGAGAGCTAAAGCAACGAAAAAGGAAATTGCTTTTACACCACGACTGGAAGTGCAACGTATAAATATGAGGTATGGGAGAGGGGTAGCTTTCACACAGAGGCAACTGAGCAGTTCAACAAGTGGAGCAAATTCATCCCAGTCAATGAATTAGGAGGGCCGAACTTATGGTTTTACTACCCTCTACTTTATGCCTTCATTTTACCCAACAATAAACCAATACCTGCACCAATAAGAAAGTTCAAAAGGTTATTTAAAAGAAATAAATGTATTTATTTGAACAAAACATTATGGTGTTTAAAGAGCAGTACATATTCAATATGAATGTGCCTTTTCTGTTGAAGGAAATTCAGTTTTGCTTTGAAATTAATTTCTAATAATAAAAGTATATTCAAGAAGTAAAGAGTTAAAAGTCCTTGGTGAAAAAGTCAGCATCTTCACCAATGAGAAGAATTAAAAAGAAGAAATGGGATGGATCTTGTTTTCCACCATAGAGATAGTTTGTCCTGACACAACAAATATGATTTTTCTTTTTTTCATGTATCAGACTGTTTTATTTCTGGGTGGACATCCATCTTAGATGTTCAGACATGAAACCACTGCTGTGAAAAATGTCTTATATTGTTGACCATATACAGCATTTTTCTCTCTCTCTTTCTTCTACATGCACACACTCTTGCACAAACACACTGGCACTGTGGCATGTATCCACTGCCATTCCCTGTACTGAGCTCGGTCTGTCATTCAGCAGCACGCAGGACCTGGAATGCGACGGCGTGGGACACGCTCCTCTCCTGCTAGCTCCACACATCGTCCGGTGGCACACAATCTTTGTTCGACTCGCACAATACAGCATTCCACAATCAACGAGAATTAAAAACATAGGGAGAAGGAGACGACTGGGAGGACTGCACCGCTCTAATCTTATAGGATTTGAATTCCTGTCTACGGGACTCTAATAGGCCTCTGTTCTTTTGAACAACAAAGCTTTGAGATGAGATTGAAAAAAGCTGATACAGATGAAGGCAATCTGAAGCAATTTGGGGAGAAATGTGAAGCTATTAAGGCCTATATGGAGGCTCTGGAGGAAGTAGAAATAAATGACTAACCATTCAGAGGAATGTTTTTCTGTAACATGAGGTTGTAAAAATTTGCAGAAAATATATGCACCAAAAGTGTCTGCAAATTAGGATAATTAAAAACACACACACTAAGAAAATATTTTTTTCACTCTATTTTTTCACTATGCGTGAACCTAACCCAGGATCAGAGTTGCTGAGTCCCGCTGCTTCCCCGTTGCCCACCTGGTCTCATTCTTTTATCCTTCCTGCTCCTCAATGGTAGAAATTGGCATTAAGTAGACTTTAAAAAGTCAAAACGCCTATGTTGGCGATTTAAATCCTAAACACAAGGATATTCTGTCTGGGATTCCACTGGGGAGAAATGAGGTGTCACCGTGGACTTTGCAGGGATCAGTGGGCAGACGGCCTGTCATTTAAAGACGATACTTCTATTGAAAATAAAAGTGGACAACTCTGTGGCTTTACTTCCCAGAAATTAGCAGGGAGAAGTGAGAAAGAGACAGAGGAGAAATGAGGGCAAGGTAGTGAGGAAGCAAAGAAAAATAATGTGTTTTTGCATGTGGGTGCAGGAGAGAGAGGGATACAGAGAGAGTGTCTGAAGCAGTTCCGAAGCCTGGTCGTCACGCATGCTTAACCTTGCGCTAGAGCCTGTGCGATGCAGCTTGCATATCAATGATGGACGAATATCAGCAGAGAGGCCTCCAACCAACCTCCACTACACTCAGCAGGTTGAGGTTGGCAGAGTAGCATCTGCAGTTACACTACGGTGCTTACTACAGCAATGCAAGTTATACTGGCCAACAGAAGAGTTTTTGTAAATGCAAGTGTGATATATTAAATACACGCCGATTTAAAAATAATAAATGAGTGGGATATGAAAATACTGCTTAAAGTTACAAACAAAGAAACATTTGGCTTCAAATCATCTGAAAGCACTCCTCGTCCGAGTCTGTGGATGTTTCCATTAACGGCGTTTGCTTTTGCCTGGAGCTCTCAGGTTACAGAAACGCTTTGAGGGAGTGCATCCCTGACTGTGCTGTGGTTTGGAGCAAAGCTGTGCATGTTTGGTGTCACCAGGGGCAACACAAAGAAACTTCCTGACATAAACCACAAGAGCTATGGCCGATATCACCTAACAAAGCCTGACAGTGCTGATAGTGGATTCCAGTCAAGGTCATCAAGGCAGACTATGAAATCCCCCCCCCTCCCTCATTTCTCTTTTGTGTCTCATCATACCAGGAAGTGGAAGATTTGGCCAAAACATGTTTTTTAAGTTAATCTGGGTAATTTCATGACAAAACTAAATCAAATGGCATGGGAAAAGATTTAAATGCTACCTGAGACACGAAACATCTTTAAAACTGGGTATTTGTGCAAAGCTTTAAAACCACGAGCAGCACAGCAGCTCTTCTGTTTCTCACAAAGATTCAGAAATGCTATTTAAGCTAACCTAAAGAGTCAAACGAGAGAAATTATGTGATAATGTGTTTCTAATTAAAACAAAAGCATTCCGGGACACCCGTGGGGCCCTAAGGGACCAGCACAAGGTGATAAACTCTCTCATCCTTAGCCTATTTTTTGGGAAGCGATAAAAGAAATTCAGGATGCCATGCCCTCTTCTGTTCTCTTCTCCTTCTTTCCCATGTGCCATCTGATGCCGACAGAGGCCTTTTGTCACGTCGATCCTTCCCAAGGACCCCAAGGCGTCCTGTGAGGGTGCCTTCTTCATGGTCCTGTGTGTTGATTGACACATCAGTCCTTTTTTTCCTGTCGATCAGAGGCCGTTTCCCTTCTGCCTCATACAGCTCAATAAGAGGCCGCCGCTTTGATAGCAGTTCTGTGGCAAGTTACATCTCTGGCAGAAGGGATAAGAGAGAAACTAGGAGGGATGCCAGCAGATAAAAGAGGACTTTTAACAGCCTTCTATGTGTTCAGCAGGTTAAAAAGTGTTTTCTATCAGAGCCTTGTCAAACTGTCATTATCACTTTCATTTGAAGACAGCTCTGTATACCCCAGAAAGAAAATATACCAGAGCTGCATTTCTCCTCTGGTTTTCTTGTAATCCCAGACTGATGCTAATCTAAAAACACTGTGGCGATTACACTGGAAGCAGTTTTAAGTTGCTATCTTTCACTGACAGTCAGTGTTGGTGAACGTCGACGACAGAGAGCGGTGACAGTTCTCCGTGTTCTAACAGTTGTTCTCAAGGCATCCCTTGAGAGCTGGCAAGGCTATTAGCTGTGTAATGATCACTGAATGTTGTAGTTCACATCCACACTGGCAGCGTGACAGACAGATGGAGGTTGATTTTGAGGGATGAAACATATGGGGAAAAGTGCTGTGAGCACACAGCTCAGATGGGATTGCAGGCTAACACATGTAGGATCCTCTCTATTGGCCAGAACAGCAAAGATTAATACAGATACGCAGTCACGTAATCATGCACATCTATATTGTTCTTTGTCCACTTAAACAAAGAGGAAAATCTCATGCCGAGGCCTACCACGTGGATCTTATGTATGGGGCTTATGCATGGGAGTTGAGCCAACAGAACCAGGTGTGGCCACTTACCAGTGTAAGTGATCCATGGAGAGTGGGATGTGTGTATAGAGTGGGGAGGTTCGACACAGAGCCATTACAGAGCATTAGACTGTGCGGTCCTGTAGGACATCACCTGACCTCGTCTGACCTCAATGAAAGAAAAAAAAAAACTCTTTAATCTTTCTTTCATTCTGTCTGTCCTTTTTCATTTTTTTTTGCCACTTAACTGTGGAGTTTATTTCAATTTTTAAACTCTTCCAGCATTCACGTTTCCATGCTTATTTCCCCATACTTAACCTCTCATTTTACCATCCAAGCTGACCAGCAACATATGTTTACCCTTGGGTTACATTCTTTTGCTCCTGCCATAACAAATAGGTTTCCTCTTTGTTCTAATGATTGCACCTATATCATTGCTCAAGGACGGCGAAGTGTACTGAACAAAACAAACAAAACAAAAAAACCCCTCATCAATTACATTCATCAGGTGGCAGCTGGCATGGGGAAAATGTGATTCCCTGCACAGTTTATCCAATGCATTGTGAGCTTGCGGTGCGTGTGTGCATCTGGGAGAGAGATACAGCTATTTTTATTGTAGTTCCACTGTAATGCGACTCACTGTCAGAGCCAGAGTGGCAGCCTGAATTGCTTCTGTCGGATAAACACTCCCAGCATGCACTGCTTTGCCTCAGTCTGCGCAATGCTGCATTGGCAGCCTCCTGGCAGGATTTTGAGGTGTCTCAGTTTAGAAGTAGCTGTGTGTGTATGTGTGTGTGTGTATACTTATGTGTGTGGAATGATGATCCTTACAAGACCAGAAAATGCTTAAGTCTGCACCAAGACTGATGCTCGGTACCTGAACCAGACTGAATGAAATGGCACATACTTGCACTGGTTAAACATTCCTATGCTATATGTTTTTTGGTTAGTTTTTTTTAAAACCTTGAATTAACAGCTTGTGCTTATTAATATGATCTTTAGGAAACACCTGAAAAGCAATTTATAGGGCTGTGAGCACTGGAAAAATGGACAAAACAAGCATCTGTGAGCATTTGAGGCAGAGTTTGTTCCATGACTCAATACTCACTTAGAAAAAAAAAGAAGAAAAGGAATTTGTACTATGTGCTGCAATGCAACTCAGTCAGGACCACAATCCCAGAACTATGTGGAATGTGTCCTCTAACTGCCAGCGACTGAAACCTACACTCGTTGAACAACTGCAGTACACAGTCAGTGGTCGTGTACTGTCACTCCGAATCAAAATCAAGCGCAGACCATAACACAGGTAGCACCACAGAGAGAGAAGAGAGACCAGAGCAGTGTGGCTGTCGTAAAAGCCAGACAAAGTGTTCATTACTGGTGCAAAGGCATAAAGACAGCCTATTGTCAGATGTTCGCGGACGTAGAGTATATTTATACTCTACGTCCGCTACGTCCGAGAGAAAACTCTCTTTAAATATGAATGTGTCAAGATTATATTTTAAAATGATAATGTTAAAAAATATCAATGTGCTCTTGAGTTTTACTCAGCATTATCCAGTCACAGCTTGCTGCAAGTGGTCTGCAACTTGGGCTACTGTTTTTTTGCACACCTGAATATTTCAAATGTATTTTTTTGGAGGGGGATTTGAGCCTCACAAACAAAATCTCAGCTGTCCTTACTGAACCCATGAGTTTCTGCGCCATTCTCAGAGGCAGATATGTTCCAGACACCGTGCGGCACATCCAACTTGAATAATCAGCATGTGGTGACACCATAATTGGCAAGTAAGACAATATGTTTGTGATTATTATTGTTATTTCTTATGATTGAGATAGAACAATACTTTAAAACATTTCCTCTTCTCGCTCATCTGCTTCTCTTTATCCGCATATCCTCCAGCATGAAAGGTACAAATTATATAAAGGAAATTAATAAGCGATAACAGCTTTCCCCCTACCTTCAGCAAAATGTGCTTCAAATGTTTTTTGCAGTGGGTGTTTCTTAATGTTACCATGTAATATATGCGAATAAGACAGAAAAAAAAAAGGAAAAAAAACTCATATTAACTCTAATATACTCTCCATACAAGAGACAATGCTCACTATAATTCTGTAAATGATCTTGCAGCTTAGTTACACTGTATTGAGAAAGTTGAATACGATTTTAAACACAAGCATGACATCTGTGTTTATAGCGCAATATAATATTTTATGGATTATTTCGCTCTCTCTTCAGCTCCTACCATTCACACCAGATCCCTGCACATCCCTGATCCTGGGTCTGCCACAGGTTTCTTCCTGTTAAAACACTTGCTGTCGCCAAGTGTTTGTTCATAGACAGGTGATCTGACTGTTGGGGTTTTCTCTCTATTATTTTAGGGTCTTTACTTTGCAATATAAAGCACCTTGAGGTGACTTCAGCTACTATCATGTGATTTGCCACTTTATAAATAAAATTGAAATTACGGTAACTGAATTCTTTATAGTGTGGATACATGAGAAGTATATTCCCAAAATGCATCTCTAGCAAGGACACACTACATGTTTATCGCACACACAAACATCAATCCTCAGAGGTCAGTTGTATTTAGAGCTTCTCTGTATCTACATGGGCGAGACGCCAGGGCCCCGCATCTGCAGGGGTCCATTCTGAGGTCAATACTACAACACTGTAAACTAATGATCCAGCAAATTCCCTCAGTCCTGCTCTCTCCCCTCCTCCTTCCTTTTCCCCTCAATCTGTTGTTGCCCTCTGTCTCTCCCACTCTCTGATCCCCTGCTGCGCTGCAGAAATGAGAAACAACTGAAGACTCGGCAGCGCCGGGCCTGCTCTGCTCCTCTGATACACACCACTGATAAACAAGGCTGCTTGTTAAGAGACAAATGAAACTTTTGGCTTCCTCGATTTTGTTGCCTTCCACTGCCTTTTCATCTAGCGTTTTCTTGACACGCGTTCCCTTCCTTTGTTGACGTGGCCTTGACAGTAATGCCCAGTGGAACATCAATCTTGCATCGAAGTGTAAACACAGATAACGAAATGATCTGCAAAGGCAAAGAAGTCTGAATTAACCAGGAAAAGTAAGAAGTTCCCTTTGAGTGCACCTCTGACTTGTGTACGCAATTTAAACAATACGCTAGGTACATGGTTCAGTTCCATTAAATAAATCGACTTTGATGTAAATGTTTAGTCACATAAAGTTAGTGTGTCTCCTCATTATAGCCTTGCCTCTCTGTTGCTTGTGCTGATGTACCTTTAGCAGCAGCTTGCAAATGTGAACCTCATCACAGGAGACTGCAGAATCACTTTAAAATCTTATGCCTACACACACACACACACACGAGCGCGCACAGATGCATGCATGTTTTCACACACAGCATCTCCCAGGCCTGGAGGAAGCTCTCTGAGTCAGTGCACGCGATAAGGCAGCGATAAGAGTCTCACTTTTCAGTCCTTTCATATCGATTCGGAATAAAGAATGGGGCTCAAGGGATGAACACTCAATCACGCTGTTGACCAACGTAGGTGAACTGGATTTAAAAGACACAATAAAGGACTTGCAGTATCTGGCAGTCAAAGTGAGGCAATAGAGACAATATCTGCACTAACTTTGCTCTACTCTCACAGGTGGCAAGAAGCTGTCCCTGCAAACAGGGACAGCACAGGCTACAACTGTGCTCACCCTGTCTGCAGGAAGCCTGGCCAGTGAAGCTGAATAAAGACATGCTCCTGACCCAGTGCATCAGGTGTGGGAATATCCTGTTAGTTCCCATGCATCAAAAAAGAAGAGAGGCTATATCAACCACAGTTTATATTAACATAGCCTCTATTTTATGTCACTAACATGTCCACCTTCACAAATGACCTTACAAGAAAGAAAGAAAGAAAGAAAGAAGGCTAATTTCGTGCTCTCTCTTATTCACATGGGGTCGCCACAGCGGGTAACACCGCATATTTGATTTTTATGCTGGACGCCCTTCCAGAAGCAAGCCTCAAAGGATTTGTGTCTCCTCCTGGGATCGAACTAGAGATCATTTGCTGGTTAGGCGAAACTGGCTAAAACTGAC
>VURO01002194.1:51710-65529 GCA_015108175.1 Pelvicachromis taeniatus
ATAGGGAAAAAAGAAAAAAAAAAAAATATCTGTAAAATGTAAAAAAAAAAAAAAAAAAAAAAAAAAGCTGTTTAATCAGGGGGTAGAAAAAAAAAGCCTCTGGGTCAGTGGGCAAAACATACAGACAGTACAGCCATGACAGGCATTTCTATTAAAAACAAAAAACAAAAACAGCTGATATGTCAAGACAAATTTGCTGGACACCCACAGTACGTGGCCAACTACTTTAAAATAACCGGATCGACCGTCTCCGTCTCCCCAAGCGCGACGATAGCGTGGCTGTCTGCTTTCACAAGCCCCATCTGAGGCAGTTTGTAGCAGGACCGGACCCGCAGAACACGGCACCTGAAGTGAGGCAGCCTCTGCGAAAAGCAACATGCTCCAAACACCGCAGCTTGCGAGCGGTCAAATGCGCGGACTTTCTAGCCGCTGCCGCCGACACCAGACCGTGAACATAAACTAAACTGCTGAATCCTTACCGCGTGTGTGAAAAGCATACACCAGCCAGAATTAATCACATAAGCAAGAGGAATTAACAAAATGAGAATAAAATCAAACAATCAACATGCACAAGACGCCAAACATTTACAGAAGGAAGGTGTTTGCTGGATTCTGGATTTTTTTAAAAAGCGCATTGAAATTAAAATTCTGTGAAGGTGCAACAAGCTTGGTAAAACTAACATTTACAACATTTACAACCGGCCGATAAAATGCCTGTCTTTTCTCAAAGAAAACCCAAAGCAGTCAACTTTCTGAGCCGTGCACAGCGCTGAGCTGAGAGCCCCACGCCGCTCAGTGTATCGCCTTGCGCCCTCCCCTCCCGCAGCTCTGTGTGTGACTGCCCCCGGCCGCTCGTGAACTTCCCTCACAGCCGCGGTTTCCTCCCCCATAAATAAAACTTACTTTTCTCTGGCTTGGCTGTCGGACGGCACGTTGCTACTCTTGCCTTTGGCGTACATGCTTGCAGAGAGCTCCGATTGTCACGCACCTGTCAACCCATCACAACCTCCCTGGGCACAGCCCCGTCACCATGGTGACACAAGCAGCGTCGTCTCCCATTGGATGTCCTGCTGTTCAGGACCGCCCGTTCTCCATGGCTACCACCAGTGAGTGACAGCTGGCTTACCACGCCCCCTTTCAGAGTAACTCCGCCCACCTTCCCTTTCTCTCCATATATCTCTTTTTCTTTCTGCGCTCCATCGTCTATGATCTGTCTGCCTGCCTGTCTGAAGTCTATCTGTCTGTCTGTCAGCATCTATCCCCTTCCCATTCCCATGATTGGAAAGGGTCTCCTGACATGTAGTCTCGACACACACAAACGCTCACACACACATATCCTCTCGCTTAGTGCAAACTGAGAGGAGGGGGGCCGGGGGATTTCAAACAGTCCAACTAGGATTTTTAAACAACCGGCTTTGGATGCTCCTTTTATAGACAATCACACCCTCTACCGACGTACACGCAGCTCACTGCACAAACAGCACCAGCAAATAACTGCTTTTCCATTGGTGTTTATTTACATAGGTGTGAAGACATCCAAACATGTGGGAAGCGGAGCATGTCGGGAACAGTCGAGCTCTACAGAGAGAAAACAACACATTCTTTGAGAAGATGTGGTCGCCTTATAAGCCTTCCTGTACATACATCATACTTGAAGCGCTGCTACGGTGCAGCTGCAACACCAAGAGGAAATGTTCGGGAAATCCGCTGAAACGCTAATGTCACTTCTGCTGAAAGACAGCAAGGGTGATGAGCATTAAACTTTGTAGGACCACCTGTAGGAATTCCTGCTATACAGTGAATGTAAGTTTGATCAAAAGTGGAATCCCCCCCACACGCAGTCTTCTAGTGGCCTTCATGCAGTAAAATGTTTGTTTGATGGTAATAGGAAACACAAGTTTGGCTACATTTAATATCCAGTGTCTCAAATAGCACACTTTCATGCTTACATATTATTCTCAGTGCATCAACACCATAGCAGGTATGGCCTCTTGCTCTGTGACAGTTTGGAGAAGCTATAGCGCCCTTGTAGCAGTTAAGAAAAAAGGATGGATGGATGTTCACAGAAAGTAGCGCCTTTCTGTGGTCAAAACCTGCAACTGTCACTTCAGGTAAGCTGGCAGCTTGCTGGGTTGATTTTGTAACAACGTTCTCTTGTTGAAGCTCACGCACAACACAAGGAAGCATGTAGTATATAAAGTGTAGTGCATGATAGTAGCTGAAGTGAGAAACAGCGTTAGAAACAGTGTACGTATGTGTGTGGCTGGAAAATGCAGCAGGGAAGAAGTGCTATGTCATGCTGCTATGACCGGCTTGGAAGCTAACAGAGAAGAAGGTTCAGTCCACTGTCACAATATACTTATCACAAATCCACTGAGTCAAAGCACAGTGGGGGGAAAAAAAAGACAGACTGCATCTTTGTATAAAAGGCACTATGGACGGCTGATTCCCAGACAGTAGTAAGCTCTGGAAAAACACGGACTGTGCATGTGTGTGCGTGCATGTGTGTGCGCACTCGGGGCGTAGCACAGGGGCAGCAGTGTTTATGCTTACGCAATGCTCCCGCGATGTGACCCAGTTGGAATGGATGCATGCTGCCTCACTCTCTCCGGTTCTCTCTCTAGCTCACCCTCTTGTCCTCACGCTCTCATCTCTTAACTGAAATCTCTCTCTCTCTCTCTCTCTCTCTCTCTGTTTCCCCACTCCCCCCCTCCATGTGCCAAATAAACCTTCATTTCCCCTGGAGAGAGGCGGTTCTATTTCAGACAAGCAGAACTTTTGGTTTTGGGATGAGTCCCTTGGGGTCGATCACCATGACAACCACTCACAGGCGATAACCATGTGTTCCAGAGGATGGAGGAGCAGGAAGGAGTAGAGAAAGAACAAGGAAAAGATAGAGGAAGCAGGAAAGAGGGAGAGAGAGAAAAACAGATAATGGAAAGGTTAACAAAGGTTAACCCATTTGTTGTCATGTTTCTGTGTGAGAAGCAGGTAGGCATGTAGGTAGAGACTGACTAAGCACGAAGGAAAGCACTAAGCACGAAGTACTGGTTCTCCTTTATCAGGGTTGTCTATTTTCTAACTATGTCAGATTCCTGAATCTTTCAGAAAGCCTCAGGTGGGCTACGGTGAGATATCCTTCATTGTACAAGAGGCTGCTGACTGATCAGCAAGTCAGCTCAAATTCAGCTCATTCATATAAAGACGCGGTAGGATAAATAGTAAAAGTGGGAATTACCAGGCACCCCACAATATGACATTATCACAATACCATAATACTGTGACTGCATTTTGCGATACAGTAAGTACAGTGAGATTTGTTACCCTTTCAAATGCAAACTATACATTTACTATGCAAATACTGAAAAAGTTAAACTTTTAAGATGTTTAACTTTCATCCATCCATCTATCCATTTTCTAATGCTCATCCGGGTTAAGGTGGAGGGGGCAGCAGTCTGAGTGGCGAAGCCCATGCTTTCCCCACCACGGCTACCTTTTCCAGCTCATTCATTAGAACACCAAGTCATTCCTAAGCTCACCAAGAGATATATATAGAGTTTTCCCCAGGGCCTCCTAGTAGAATTTGCCCTTGGAGGCATCCCAGTCATATACCTGAACCACCTCACCTTCTTTTGATGAGGAGGAGCAGAGTGAGGAGCTCGGTCATCCTTCTCGAATGACCAAGCTCTAGTGATTCCAGGAACTATGTTGTCGGGGCAATTTGCCCTGGTAGTGAATCAGATTACCCCTATGTTGAGAAAAAAAATCACGGGTCCAGTGTACTCTCTCCAGGACACTGTTACCGGGGTCATACCCTGGAGCAAGGCCTGGGGTAGAGGCTCAAGTGTGAACGTCAGTGCCCATGGGACCAGGTTGGACTGTAGGAGTTTGGTGATATAAAGGTTCAATGCTTTGAGAATCCAGCGGTAGTTCTTGCATTTGAAATCCTAACTTCTAAAACGGACTTACTATTAATTATCTTTGAAAAATGGCTGAAAATCACATATCTGTTGTTGTCTATATAGACAACATAAACTCACATAAAACTATTACATTTGCTCAGCAAATCTTCTTTTCTACCACAATATTACCAAAATACAAGTAGTTGGCAGCCGGTTGAGTCAAGTCTCCTCAAATTGTGCTTGTGCTTGACAGCAATTACTTGCAAACATTTGACAATCTTTTTGAGAATACTTGCAGTCAGCCCAAGTCAGACTGCAACTGTTTGCAGAAAAATTACCTCCTATCAGGCGACCTTGAAGTAACTGTGCGAGTGCAATACCCTCAAGCTCTGGGCAAACATTTAGTCACCACAAGTTGCAATCAGTCAGTACATGTGAAAAAATCAAATACAATCACCGCGTAGCATCTGATTTTTATTTTATTTTTTGTAGCTGCAGGGACGTTGCTGACCTATTTTTACTTGTGTGGCTGAACCATTAACTTGCTCTAAATTCTGAGGTAACTTAATCAGGTGTGTCCAGTATTGGATGTTTTTTTTGGCTGGGTTGATTTAATGTAAGCAGCTAATTTTATCTCAGGATGGTGGTGCATGACACTGTTGTTCATTATATCCTGAGTATTTACATTCATTAAAATAAATAAAATATCAGTATTCGGTCCCTATTGATACACTATCGCCACACAAAATATGGCGATACCATGCTGTATTGATTTTTTTTTCTCCTACCCCAAATAAATACTATGAAATTTATCTGATTCAGACAAATAAACTTGATGACAATTTGGCTAACGGGTTTGTCTGGCAGTTACTGGTTTTATTCATACTGCTTACGCTAAAAAGTTAAACTTTTCAAGCACCATTTCACTTTCATTCAAATTCAGATGAAGAAGATGATAACTGGAGGTGAGCATGTTTGCATATGAACAAAGTAACAGCTAGCTTGGTTAGCTTGCGATGCTCACCGTCAAGCCTTGAACCAAAGGTTTTACTGTCTCAGTGCTGAAAATACTCCATTGTATTATAGGCTTTTTCACTGGCTGTACACCTGTGATGAGCACATTTCTTTTAGTGTCACATATGCATGGGCTACTATATGATCATCAAAATCACTTTTTAGGGCACCAAGGGCCTAAAATAGTAGTGAAATGGTAGTCATCAAATGACCTGGATATGAAGAGTTCTGGTTACTTTAACACTTGCAAAGATTTTTGCAAAGATTTTTTTACAAAAACATTTTTATAATATTGAAAAAGAAATTACTAATCATATAAATTTTGAGCTTTTAAAATTACACCATATATACCATAGGCCTTTTTCACCTACACATTATACCTACAGGAGCTGTCTGTTCATGGAAGCATACCACGAAGCTCCCAGTGCACAGCGTTTGTGCTGATGTTATTGCCAGAGGAGGTTTGGAGCTCTACAACTACTGAGTGAGCAGAGCCTCAGCACTCAATTATCCCCGCTCTGTAACTTTATTTGGTCTGAGACTTTGTGACTGAGTTTTTGTAGTTTCTAGTTCGTAAATGGTTCTACTTTGTAATAGAACTACTTATTGCTGATTGTGGGATATCTGGATATGAAGGCAGTCAATGAGCTAACGCTGCTACAGTGACATCCGATTAAAGCACCGTATTGCTTGAATTTAATGAGCTCTTTAGAGCAACACATTTTTTTCAAAGATGTTTGTAAAGGATGGCTGCATGGTTAGCTGTTGAATTTTATACACCTGTGGCATTGGGACTAAAAACATGTGAATTCACAGATTAAAAGGTGTAACCCACTACTTTTAACCATATAGGGTATTTACATACAGTTAGGTAGTGGGGTCCAGTAGTTTCCAAATTGGTTGCACCGTCTTACAAAAGGCCATAAAAAAGTTGCTTGTGAGAGGACTGCTGGGATGGGAGAGAAGAAAAACGTTTACTGGACAAATTTGTATTTAGTTGCTGTGACTTCTCACTGATGTTTGCTTTTTATGTGAAAACTGTGTGCTTCTTTTGGCCTTGAGCAGTTATTTTAAACAAAGCCACCAGAGAAGTTTGGCGCCCACATTTTTCTAAAAAGTCTCTACGCCATAAAGATTGTGACTCACTATAAAAAACTTCTCTTCCTGTTTTTATCATCTGTTTTCTTCCTCTTTACTCCTCCTTAAATGATGTTTCTTAGTCCACCTAATAGGCTCTCTTTATTAGCTTTGCAGCTTCAAGTCATTTATAAGCAAGTCAGCACATTCACTTACAAAAATAGAAAATACAGTCAAAATCACTGTAATCTACAGGGTAAATCCAAAATCTGCCCATTTCTTTTTCTCTCTTGATACTCTGAGGCACACTTTGTTTGCCTCTTGTTTGTCACATAAATAGTATTAACACACAGTAGGCTACACACACACACAAGCACAAGTGATATATTTTCCCCTCCCCGGCTTTACACCAACTGCTTTGGTATTTTGGCAAACAGCCTTTGTTTACTGAGCCTGTCGATGGGCTATGTAATCGTATATTTCCACTGAGAGTGTCTGTTAGCAAGGACGCTAATTAGCAAACGATTAAGCTCTCACACAAAAGAGGTTCTTCAGATTAATTGGTACTGAAGTTTACAGAAGCTTGTGTCTCAGTAAATAATTTAGCATGAACAATAGTATACCTTGTCACACTGTTCTTTTTTGGTTTCGACTAAATGCTGGTGTCAGAATTAGAGATGTAACACTGTTCCAACAGTTGTTTACTAAAGCGGACAGCGCAGGATAGATTGAGCTAAATCAAGAACGCGCCGGTCTTCTTTCAGGTGCATGCAGTCAGAAGCTCACCTGTTCACCTGCTAAAAATGCTTTCTCTTGGAAAAAAAAACAAAAAAACTAGTACACTGGGAACCATGGAAACATAATACAAATGAGTGACATGCTAATACACTACAAGCACACACATTTAGATGTTTGCATGTAGATGCACATATGGTGACATAAAAGAAATAAAACTCAATCTCCTCAGGTCCATGGGCATCTAGAAACGACCTCCTTTCAACAGCATTTGCTGTTTTCACCCCCCCCTTTCTCTCTGCCAATGGAGAGGCTATCCCATCTGGAATGTGTGTGTGTGTGTTGGGGGGGTACAAAACTCTTTCTATTGCATGTAAAAAAAAAACACATAAAAGTTGCATTCATAAGCACAGTGATACTTCTGATATTGCCCATATAAACAATTTGCCTGTGGGTGTAATTTGATTAGCACTGTAAAGCGAGGCAACTTACAAACTGGTTACACAGTTTATCTAAAAGGAATCAACAAGGAAGCACTGCAGCCCCAAGATCATCCAGACTGGGCTGTGAAATAAACTTGGCATCCAAGGGGAAAAAAAAGTGTTTGCTTCCTGCAGCTGATGCAACAGGGAAGCAAGAGTTGAAAACATCCTAATAAGCATGTCTAGTATCATTCTACGTCTCACCGATTTCAAGCAGTCGTGAAAATACAGGCCCCGCTGTGCCAACTCTTCTGTTCTGATGCTGGTTGACTCAACAAATTAATGCCTGGTTGCAAAATAGTCTGTCAGTTCCTTGCAGGGAATCAACCAACCAATATGTATTTAACTTGAAATAAGATTCCTCACTAGCTCAAGTGCTGACCTGTTTTTTTTTTCCAAAGGAGTTTGGACAGCCTGGCAAACATTCAATGGTGCCATCAAACAAGCCCACCACCCCCTAAAAGACACATGTTTAAAGTTCAGCGACAGCATCGTCTGTAGCATCATGTGGCGCTCATGCGATCACAGTTTCTCATTTGTCCCAAGAATTTTACAACATGAAAACATAACTGTTTACATGCTGTTCTCATTCAGCATTTAAGTTTCTCAGAGGCATAAACATTTTAAAATAATGGTAGGGCAGGAGAAAATGCAGATCTGAGTTGCTGATTCATACAGCAATTAAGCAGCTGTTAAAGGGTTTATTACTAAAAAAAAGAACGGGCCGTGGGCATTTCCACTCAACAGATGTTCAAACATTGTGCAGATGATATCACTTTATTATAATGAGTGACTTGCACACCGTGATGGCCACTGTACTGTATCTTAAATTAGAAATAGCCATATAATCACTGGCAAATGAGTCTACTGAAGACTCAAATAGTCATGGTGATTGGGAGATAGTAAAGGTGTTTTACTAAGGGAGCAGGCAATGCAACAATCCTGATTCAGACATGCAAAACGGACTTTTTTTTGTCAGTTTAATTTCTTCAGTTAATTACTCTGCTGAGATGAAAGAGCATTTCGTCCTGCAACTAAGCAGAGAAAAAAGAGCAGTTGAGCCAAGGTGGAAAACTCCATCACAATTAGATGTATGCACAGGCTTCTTCTGAATTCCGAGCAGGTTTTCCATCGGTGAAATTCCTGATGATCTGAGCTGGGCTGAGCGTGCGCTGGGTGCTGATGTGACTAACAGAACACTCCAGCAGCAGAGCCTCGATCGGGCTGCCGCAGAGGACTCTGGGTAATAAGGCTGCAGATGAGTGCGACCCAAAAAACAAAATGGGAGCGTGGGGATTGGATGAGTGTGTGTCTGTGTGTGTGTGTGTGTGTGTGTGTATAAATGTGTATGAGTGTGCAACAAAGACACAGCTCGCATGCTGCCAGCCAAAAGCACATTCTCAGATCTCCAACACTGAGAGCACAATGCGCTTAAATAAAAGAACAGACAGGACTATAGGCATTCTTCAGGTGGTATGCACACAATTGTATGGGAGTGAGCTCCTTTTCCTGATATCCTAACTAAAGCCATTAAAACAAAGCCAAACCAAAGTGAAGTAGGCTAAAGATCTGAAAAAAAAAAAAAAGACATCATGCCATGAGCTAGAGAAACTCAAGAGTAGTCACTGACATCTATCAGTCTGGAGAGGGTTACAGGCTTGGAGTGCCAGTGAACCACAATGGTGATGGTGAATGGTAAATCTGCCCAGGAGTGACCAGCCGACCAAAACGACTCCAAAAATGGTACCAGTGAAGAAAGAAAACCAGGACCAAAAAGAACACAGAGCCTCATCTCACATTTGTCAAAAACATCTTGGTGATCCCTAAGACTTCTCGGAAAATATTCTTGATACTGATGCAACAAAAGTCAAACTGTTTGGAAGGTTTGAATCTCACTACATCTGGTGGAAAACAAACACAGCGTTTCATAAAAAGAACATTATAGCAACAACATGGTGATGGTAGTGTGATGGTCTGGGGCTGCTTTGTTGGTTCAGGAAGTCTTGCTGTAATTGATGGAACCATGAATTCTGCTCTCTACCAGAAAATCCTGACGAAGAATGTTCGACCATCACTTCGTCCACTGAAGCCCAAGGAACACCTGGGCTATGCAGCAGGACTGAAACACACCAACAAATCCACCCCTGAATGGCTAAAAACAAAAACAAAACTAAAAGAAGGTTTGGCTGTCTAATCATTGCTTTGCTATGACCTTAGGCAGGGCATTCATGCTCCAAACCCCTCCACTGTGACTGAATTCAAGAAGTATGGGGGCAAACTTTCTCCGGAGATGTGAAAGTCTCTTCTCTTAATAGTAGAGAGTCTAACAACCAGTTATTAGACTCAGGGGACAATTAGTTTTTCACATAGTGCCAGGTATGTTTGGATAACCTTTTTCCCTTCATTGTCATTTAAAAGCATGTATTTTGAATTGACTCAAGTTGTCCTTGTCTAATATAAAATGTGTTTGATGACCTGAAACTTTTGTGACAAATATGGAAAAAGAAAAAAAAGCAAGGGGGTAAATGCCTTTTCACAGCAATGTAGGTTTTAACTCTGCTTACTTATAATCCAAGCGAAGTCTTTTGACCACTACTAATAATGATAACAGTTATAATGAGAAGAAAAACAATAATAATGCAAAAAAAAATGGTTGTTGGGGCTAAAATAAGACAAGCTATTCTTTTTTTTAAATCGCAAACTTGGCAAATTTCTGAAATGGGATATTGGAACCAACTCTGCACTTCTCCTCAGCTCTGTGGAGATTTTCCACATCTTTAAGCTCTTTGGTTTTCTGACTCTGGTTCACTCTCTTTTCTCTCATGAGTGTTGCTTCCAGCCACAGCAGGCAAACGCTCTCATTAAACAACTTCTAAAAGCCTTCTGTACACTACAGAGCAGCACCGGGAGACAGACAAAGTCAGCCCCAGATATTTCCTCGAGTGTTGGTCGGGACCAAAAAAAAGAGAAAGTATTGTGCTTTTAAAACAATGTGAAATGAATGCTAATGTAGCTCCACTGCTAAGGGATTTTTAAATAGGCAACCAGTTGCTAGTGTAACCAAAATGCAACTTTAAGATTAGCCTGCAAAATACTTCCTTTAATAGAAATGAACAGAGTGGCAGAAAGTAAGTGTGACAGCTGTTTGTCTCATCTAAGCTCTCACATCTAAGAGTTGAGGAAACTTTGAAATCAATCCCATAATACTGATTAAGAGTAAAATTCACCATTTCAGGTTTAAATTAACTTTTATTATCAGCAGTACTTATCCATCTGTGTTTATCACTGCCACAGTATTTTTCTGAACTACCCCTTCCAGGCACCAGAGTAACAAAGTTTAAAATCCCACACGTAGGGGCTTTAATATGAAATCAGAACAGAGGTTTTATACTACATAGAACGTGAAAACGCTAACCTTGGTGGATACACCTCTCAACCTTATGTCTCCTCTAAGCTTAGATGATGAATGGTCCTGCATCAAGGTCAGGACAGAGGTTGTGTGGCCATATTAACAACCCTCTTCCACTGATAGACTGTCAGAACCTTTGCGTCTGGAAGCCTCCCACTGGCTCCGATGTAAACAACTACAGCAGCAGTGAGAGCGCTTCAGTTTCCTGGAAAGGGTCTTTTTTTTTTTTTATTCCAACTTGCCTTTTATGGCATTTTAGTGCCCGATAATGTGATCAAAGCTGCATTACGTTTAAATGGGAAATGGAAAAAGTTTAATGAAGAGTCAAGGCAATAGTGATTCGAGTGATGACATCTCTTTCTTCCCTGATTCATAAAATAAGAGTTTTGAGGGGACACCAAGTGGATTTTTAAGCATGTCCTCTGTGGGTTAAAATGGGTTTCCATACCTTTCAAGGCAAATATTTGATTCATACAAGCAGACGGATCAGTTTTTCTGCAGACGTGTGCAGGATTTTAGAAGCATGCTTGTTAGCACCTTTATCTTTTGTGTGCACATAGTAAGTGTAAATGGGGATTGCCATGTACAAGATATTTAGTGATCCCCTGAAATCTCTCACTAGAAATGCATTTTTCTTACATGTGAAACAATCACGAATTGTCCTGCTGTGGAAACCAACAGAATCCGAACATTTTGTTTAAAGCTCGAGTCACAGGCAGTTGATGAAGAAGAACAGCGATCTGGCTTTGGCTGTAGAGCGCCTCTGTCTTCATGCTCCACTGCCTGCTTTAAAAGAAAGAGTGTTGCTCTGTTCCTCGCCGAGGTCTTTGGAAGGTGAACGGTAATTGCTGAGGGAGGATTTAGCCTGACGATGGAACAAAGCACCTCTTTTGTTTTACTGAGGTAACTCTTATACTCTGAGATGGAGCAGTTCTTTAGACATTAACTTTAGACATGAATATAGCATATGGGCTGACAATCGTGTGTGGGTTGTTTGTGTGTTAACCACAGGCAGTGAGACAGACACACTGACTGACTGATTTGTAGTCTATATTACAGAACCCTGCAGTTTCTGACTCACTAGCTTTAGCACTGGCTCTGTGGTAATGACATCATGGTGGCAATAGCTTTTAAAGTCTGACCACAAAGAAACACAGACCGCAATCTGTGATGTTCTTTTAAAATAGTATTTTTTTGTACAGTTACTTCATCTTGTGGTAAACTTCCCAGAGGGCCAAAAACAGGCTGTCTCTCATTGTGCAAATTGTGTAGAAACATCATCGCAGGAACGGGGACTGAATTAGTTCACGTAAAGACAGACATGAATTTAGACATTAAAAAAATGTCTCTCACAAAGAAACAACAGAAAGAGAACAATTAGTTTGTTTAAGAAGAAAAATAGCAGCCTGTGCTTTAGAAAAAACATTTTAAATGGAGCACGGAAATGAAATGATAAAAGAACACAAAAAGAAAAAAAACAACAACAACAGCGGATATGAAGCATTAAGTGGCACGATTGTTCTGAGGTGATTTCACTGTATCTTCCTGCCACTAAATGAACGTGTCTGAGTGTTGAGCTGTCAGAGGCTGATAGAGAGCTCGGCTCTGCCTGGTTGTTGGGTCTTTCAGCACCCTTCTTGAGCCTTTTTAGTCTGGACCAGCATTGTTTGTGGAGAAAAAAGCTATCAGAGGATCTGCACAAAGATTAGGGTTGCCAACTGTTCCCGATGCACTTTCCTGTTTTGCTGCAGGAATTCTTTCAGCCTGTGGAAAAAAGAAAACAGACATAACTGAAGAAAGAAGTCTGACATAGTTAATCCTTTCCTCTCAGCATGGGCCTTATTAGATATTTAAAAGTTCTCTTTTGAAGCTCTATGTTAAACGTTTCCGTCAGACACTAAGGTCCCTCCATATCCTGGTTAAAGGAATAGTTATGAGATTTTAGAAACATGCTGAAGTTAGATGAGGAGATTCTTATGTGTGCACAGGGATCCTGCTTTTTAAATGAACAGTTCATATTTTTACAGTTTGGTATTTAAAGCTGTGTTTTCACTTCCTATTAATTTTTAGTCTTTATTCTGATCTAGCTGAGCTGGAGACAAACTTTTCACATAACCATCAGCAAGACAGCGGATAAGAATATTTCCCCCAATTTTGAACAGTTTATTTTGATAGTATGTATTTGGATTTGGTATCATTTGTCATACATTTGTAAGACATGACATGCACAACTAAGCTGCCTCAACCTTTTCCACATTCTGGCTTCCTGTCATTCAAATCCACCTGATGTATTTTCTGTTTTTGCACTCCCCCCAATTTTTCCTGCAGTGCATGCATCCCTCCTATGTGTTTCTCTTTCAGCTTACCGCAGTTCTCTGTCACATCTTTTCCTCTTCTCTCCCATCTTTCAGGTTCTCTCCTCCTTTTCACCCTCATACATCTCATACACCTCCTCCTCCTCTTTTCTCTTTCCCTCTATCTAAATTGCAAATGGCAGCAGTGCTGACTGCCAGAGGAGCTCCTCAATGTCATTAAAGCTGACCCTGTGGATTAACTAGAGGAGAGAGGCGGTGTGTAGAAACTACAGATCAATAACGCGGCTTATCCTCTGGGTTCTTTTACTTCACTTTGGATTTAGGTCTGAATTACTGAAATGTCTGCTCTCTTCTTGAACAACAAACAACAGGGTTACACGTAGCCAAAACAGAAATCTTTTCAGAAATCAAGATTGTGAAGACATTAAAGTGGTAAAATCTAACAAGAAAAAGGAGTAATCACAAGTGAATCCACAATTTGAGCTCACATTAAAAAAAAAAAGAAAAAAGTCTGCAATACAGGACTTTGATAATGATGGAAACGTGTTGCACAAACCGGCTGACGAGATCAAAATACCAGCCACTGTTGTCTGGGCGGTCTAACGAACACTGTGATGTGATATCGCAGAGATAAAAATATGAATATGCAGACAGACGTGTGCGCAGCCATCATACTACATGTTGATTTACTGAGGTAACGGGAAAAGTCAAGTCACCATGAGCTCAACCAAACCTGATAGGTGCCCTTATCAGAAACTGCTAAAGTCAAAGTCTATTATGAATGGTGGTGTGTGCAAGTGCACTCAGGCAGTATACACACACACACACACACACACACACACACACACACACACACACACACACACACACACACACACACACACA
>VURO01002196.1:0-14241 GCA_015108175.1 Pelvicachromis taeniatus
TGACCGAAAGAACGAGATCGCGGATACAAGCGGCGGAAATGGGCTTCCTCCGAAGGGTGGCCGGACTCTCCCTTAGGGATAGGGTGAGAAGTTTGGCCATCCGGGAGGAGCTCAGAGTAGAGCCGCTACTCCTCCGCATCGAAAGGAGCCAGTTAAGGTGGTTCGGGCATCTGATAAGGATGCCTCCTGGGCGCCTCCTGGGTGAGGTGTTCCGGGCATGTCCCACCGGGAGGAGGCCCCGGGGCAGACCCAGGACACGATGGAGAGATTATATCTCTCGGCTGGCCTGGGAACGCCTTGGTATTCCCCCGGATGAGCTGGAGGAGGTGGCTGGGGAGAGGGAGGTCTGGGCTTCTCTGCTTGGGCTGCTGCCCCCGGGACCCGGCCCCGGATAAGCGGCAGAAGATGGATGGATGGATGGATAGATTAGATACATATATACCAACAAGGCAGTGTACATCAAAGCGGTTGTTTTCATTGAAAGGCCCTATGGCTTTTCCTATAATGCCTGGTGGGCCGGTCTCTAGTCAAAATGCCCGGGTTGATTTTTTATCCCAGTCCAGCCCTGGTGGGAGCTACAGAAAATGTCCTGTTTGCTTTGTATTTACAATGAGGGAAGGCACTATAGATGTGCAAAGGTCTGTACGGCCCAGAGACCAGTCATGAAATGACATGAATGTAAATTCTCCATATTCTTGCACAGCACCTTCTTCCAGTACAGTGGAACCCCGGGTTACAAGTTAAAACCGTTTCAGAACCGAGCTCGTAACCTGATCGCCTTGTTAAATATAGTTTAATAAAAGGTAAACCAACTTAAGAAAATAAAACCTTACCTT
This sequence comes from Pelvicachromis taeniatus, assembly GCA_015108175.1. NCBI lineage: Eukaryota > Metazoa > Chordata > Actinopteri > Cichliformes > Cichlidae > Pelvicachromis > Pelvicachromis taeniatus. Next base: position 837 of record VURO01002196.1, read on the forward strand.
GGCGGCAGACGATTGCAGTTAATGGAGAGCGACTGAGGAAGGAGGGAGAAGGCACGATACGTAGAATATGTACGGTACAGGTACGGTAAAACTAAAACAACACTTTCATAAACTTCAAACATAACTAAAATTGCACTTTCTTAACTGCATGAATTGTAAAAGAATTAATTTTCTAAACATTAAACATTAAACCTATGTACACTTAACATTACATAGTATGTTACATTTTACAATAATCATCTGCTTTTGCATTTTTGGTTGCATTTTCGGCACCTTCACATAAAAAAAAAACCAACTAAAATTGCACTTTCTTAACTGTACGTACGGAAGTGAGCCAAGCAGGTGTCGTCATCATAAGGGATAAGCCTTTGAAACGGCTCTGGGTATTGGTTTCCTGGTAAGAAAGGCAAAGTGGAAACTAGCGGTGACATATCGGAGCTCTGCTCGTAAAACGGGAAGGCCTTGTAAACCGGACAGAAATTTTGCTCGGATCACGGCTCGTAAACCGAATTACACGTACACGAAGCTGCTTGAAACCCGAGGTTCCACTGTATTTACTTTTGCTGCTCCGCCTCAAACACAACTGGCCAATGAGCAGACTGAACATTGTCAGGCGACCTGTAGCAACACATTTTGGGTCGCTTGGAGTTCACTTGGATTTTTCGCTGTGAAAACAAGCCAAACCATGGGGAAAAGCTACAAGTTTAAAAACTCATCAACTGATTCAGACCAGAGTAAACAAACTATAGGTGTGAAGACGCCCTTAATTCTGTATCATAAGCAGATTGTGTTTATCTGGTTATAACATTTTGTTTTTATGCACACTTTAAAGAAAAGTTATTAAAAAGTGGTGCAGGCTAGGAAAGCACTTAATAGTACCTTAACTAAAACTACAGACGTGTTATTATCTGTTGAAACTTGTTTACAGTAGTTGTTTTTTGTGTGTGTTTTGTTTAAATCAGATGATCTTACCAGTATGATACATGGGTCATAGATGTACCTCTAAATAAATAGGATGTACTCTTATATTTATTTCTAATATTATAATAGTTAAGCAAGAACTCAGATCGGAAAATTTCCTGTGTAGCCTACATGATTACATTAGAAGGTAATTGGCAAGGCTTAGAAGGCTTGTTTTTGGAATTCCAGTAATTCCATGCAGATTTCAAGGTGTTGAATATGCTGGTTGTTTATGTACACTCTTAAACTCGGGAAATTTTGAGGTGAATGAATCATTTGTTTGAATGTAGTTATTTTAAGTTGCAAAGATAGAAATACTTTGAAATATATATAAGGTTAAAAAAAAAAGGTGTATAATTTAAAGAAATTAGTGTACAGCACAAACCTGCAAAATTTTGGAAATATTTATCTCCACATCTGGGCGTGTGTAATTTGATATATTAATTTGTTTTCTTTCTCAGGTGTAAATGACCTCCTGCCTTGTCTGTGTATATTTTCTCTTTTACATCAGAAGAGATGTAATGAGAATAAACAGAACAATTTAAATCTACAGGTTACTGCTCCGTTTTGATTGCGCATGACTAATTTTAGTTTTACACTGTTTTGACTGAAATGCTCCTATGCTTGTTTTTTATTTCTGACTTCAATATGATTCTTTTAACTTCCTTCTTACACCTCAGGATTTCTCACAGCACTGTATGTGATGCTCTTTTTGACTATATGTATAAGATAAATATAGCGTATAGGCATGAAAATTGAAGCCTTTAAGGAAGTATTTTAATCCTGCATTCTTTCTAATGGCCAGCAGTGGGCATGTTCCAAAACAAAGTCTGATTATACAGGAGCCAGTGGGAAAATAATCTTCCTTGACCTATGACCTCAGTAAACAGTTTCCTGATAAATGTATGTGAATTTAAGTCTTACTGAATGTAACATAATATTAATTTTACTAAAAGACATTAGGGTGGGCACTTGTTTCTCAGACAGATTTAATACATTACATTTCTTGTTAATCTGTATGCATTTGTGTGCTATCTGAACTAATACTGTTTTTCAGCTGTAAAGCGTGGTCTTTTTCCAGGGCATCCTCAGGCTTTGTCTATTTTTATTATGTGTTTTGGAACTTTTAACTGTCACCAAAGTTATGAATGAAGTTCAAACTCCACTTTCAGGCCAACAGCTGCCAACCACCAAGTGGAGTTGTTGTATTCTCCCGCCTGCCTCTAGTTCCTGTGGGTTAGACAACTCTTCTTCTCCGACTGGCTGTGTCTTCCTTGCATTAGGACTCATGTCTAAACGATGTCAGATCCATGCAGTTGGCTTCTACTGCTCTCCTGGGCCGTGATGTCATAAACAATGATTGGGATCTAACCTGTGACATCCAAAGTGATGCACAAATACCCCTGTACAAGAAGTCGAGGTCATCCAGGTTTCTTGGATATGACACTAGTGGAAATCCTTAAAAATCACTTTAAAGCTGGTGTGGAGAGTCCTAGCTTGATGAAATGCTATTGGTATTTACTCTAGTGGTCAGGAATTAGGCCTCAAGGATTGTTTAATTTCACGGGCTTGTGTAACCTATTAGAACCATTTTAATTGTGTAAAAGTCTCAGTAGCTGTGCAGTCCACGAACATTGCAGCCATCATTAGCAGCAGCTGCTGCCTGTAAGGAGCAGAGGTGTTTTACTGCAGCAAAACTGCCTGCAATTGGCCCCTGGGGAGCCTTAATTACCACAGTGCCACTATATCAATAAATATTTGAGGAGAAAAGAGTTTCCTGAGGGTAAACAAAAGGGAGTCTGCTCTCTACTAAGTTTACTCAACCATGACATATGGGATTTCAATACATAAAGCATCAGGGAATATGCTTATGTTTTCAATCTTTTACATGGCTCAATTTCTTTTTATAAATAAGTTGATATCTCACCAGAAAATAGGTGCAATGGAGGTTCAATTAAAGACAGTCAGAGCCCTTGCTTAGATTCAGTGTTTGCTTTAATATTTCACTAAAAACAGCTGCTGCTTGCTTTGTCAGCCATCATAAGACCTGACACAAACAGGAAACTACAACAGGAACTTCACAGCTTTTTACAAACACACAGGCACAGAAATGACAAGCCTCCCTCTACACTTCTGTCCTTAAGTTTCTGTTTGGCTTTTTTTTTTGTGTGTGTGTGTTATTTTTCAAAAAGAAAGAAAGAAAAACGGATGTACAGGGCAATTTTTGATTGGAACAGAAACACAACAATTAACACAGAGAATAGGAAGGAGATTAAGAGTTGTGATTTGGTTTCTCTGTCAGTCAGTGGAGGGGAATGAAAAGATGGAATGGTAGCATAATGGGAAGAATAAGACTTTCTTCTTCCTTCAAGGTGGATTTGATCCTCTGTCCTTAGCTTACATCACATGAAAAACTTTATGATGGATGGGCAAAAGAACATGAAAGGCTCGTTTTTCATTAACCTGTTTTTTTTTCTGCTTTTGAAGTCTTGTTCATGGCGGCCCATTGCTCAATAAACCGTAACACAGATCTTGGCCGTACCACAAATGCACTGACAAACATTAAGGGTATATTTCCACAGTTTATATTGGTTTTATTTGGTGTTTTAAATTGATAAAATTCTTCCAATTTATCGCTAATAGTTTATGACCGAAACTAATGTTCTTATTTTGGATACTGAAACTATTACATCATATTTAGATCTATGGCATTTGTAGAAGATCAAAAGCTAATGGCCACTAAACACTCAAAAACAGTACTGGATCTGATGTCTTATTTATTTACCTATTACTGGTTCTGTACCATGTTACAGGTCCTTAATATGCCATCATCTATGGTTGATATTTATTCAGATTGATTGTATATAAATCAATCTGTCAGTCAGTTCAAGTTGGTCTGTTTTTTTGTTTTTGTATTTCAGAATAAACTTAGATTGCTAAAAAGCAACCCTAAGGAAAAAACATACAACGGCATCTCCAGACTCTTTCATGTTTGCCATATGTGCTCAGTGTGAACGAGCTGAATGTTAATTGAGCTGAACGGTGCTAGGGTCTGAGCACAGCTCCCAATAAATAAAGGATGCCAGGTCCTCATGCCACCCTCATGACGTCTGTTTTATACTGTTTAGTTAGAAATATGCACCTGAGAAACCTCCTGGAGGTCATTTTGTGGGACTCCAACACTGCCCCCATGCACAAAACTGAGCCTAAATGGGTTGATGCTCTTCTTCAACCCTGTTCAACTCATCACATAACTACAGCTAAATCCAAATGTCCACTTCAAAGTGTCATGGTCATTGCGCGCATTTCAGGCATCCACAGTATCAACCGAACAACATAACTGACAGAGCAACGTAGTTGTTTGTGCAGTTTGATGTAAAGTTCATCATAAAAGTTGGTAACAGTCCTCTATTAGCTTGCCTTGTGAAGACTGGTTATTGTTTCTATACCAACTGCACCAGAAAAGAATGCACATATGAATTTTGCTTAAATCTACCCACAGTTCAAAGTGCAATGTTAACTAGAAGGTTACTGAAAAACAAAGGTAAACAAGTATGGGAGGAGCAACCATGTTTTCCCCTTGTCCACTCTATAAGATGTTCCAGTGAGAGAGTTGGTCCTTTAAGTTCTTGGCTCTAAAGAAATTAAAAATACCCTTAGGTTTCTACAACCCATAAAGAAACACTGAATACATCAATGTAAAGCTGTCATATTCCTACTCATACCATTTTGAGCCCTCGTGAGTTACCAAGGACTCCTCAGACAGGTGAACACTGTGAGAGGTCAGTCCTAATAGGGCTTAGGATGGATATTGGTATTAATCCTGCCATTTAAGTGGATGGCTGTGCTGTGTCTGTGTGGGAACATTAGCCAAAGAGAAGCTGTTTGCTAAAAACTTTCAGCTAGAAAAATACTATCTAACTCTAGTTCTAAGTGTGTAGTAAGAGTAAGTGTGTAGTACTTATCAACAGGTTAGCTGAGTTGGACTTTTTTTTTTGTTTTGTTTTCATCTTTTTAAGCTCAAAGATTTCAACAAATATCTGAGACACAGGTTAAAAAAAATGAAAAAATCATCAGATATATTTGACCCTATGAAGCATGGCTGAATAAACCCATATGGGTTAAGCTGGTCTTTAAGAGCACATCCTCCACTTGCCCCCTTCAGCATTGCTCTTGTGGATTAAAAGCAGCAGTCATGCCACATTATGGTAATAAAACTGTGCATGATATACTTGTAATGCTTTAAACTGACATTTTAACTTAAGTTCCCAGTAGAAATGCAATAATTCTACATTAGGCATCGAGATATGGGTGTTTTTAAATGTTAATAGTAATAATGACTTTGGGTTGCAAGGTCCATTAGAGGATCTTCTTGATGATTTAAAGGCAATGATGACATTTTAAGAAATTAATAATCATTTAATATTGTTTATTAAGCAATAATAAGCCATTATATCCAACTAACAGGCACAAATAAATTCCAACTTTTATCTTGGAGAAAGCTATCCCCCAAAAACACCACTTCAACCCCAAGTGTTGAGAAATTAGAAAGTTCTTTAGAGCATATGGAACACAGAGTGCTAGGAGCTAAAAATATTTCAACTTTGAGCAACTTCAAAAGGGCCTTCAGCGCTGTTTCGTAGCAACCAGCACGACACAAACCATTTCGGCTGAACTTAACTCCATCTATCCCTGCATCTGCAAAACAAACAGCTGCCCCCGCTGCACCCTGAACGCCTTTTCAGGAGAGTGTCGCAGAGCTGAAAGGCAAAATATCTGAAGCATGCTTGATTTAATCTCCAAATTTATTTACTTTGAACAGTTTGGAATTCTTACTTTGGTGGCAGTTGATAAAATCATGCTGATATGAATCCAACCAAATAAATATTCAGTATAAATTCAAAAAGTATTTATTGTAATTTGTTTTTCAGGGTAAAACTAATTTCTTAGTTTAGGTCTCTCAAATAAACCTAAAATATTATATTAAACATTATTTTTCTCCTGTTTTATCATTGGTATGTTGAAACAAATCAGTGTCCTGAATAACTTGTCATGTTTATTTAAGCTCAAACACAAGAAAGGCTCAAATATGCCAAAGAAAGAGGAAATGATCAAAAATTATAATTACAATCATTCTGTACATGATGAGACTGCTGTACAAAAGCGTTTACCCTGTTTATGTGTACTGTACATCTACGATTTACAGTAAGCAGACAAAATGCTTGCCTCAACATACAAAAGTGGGAAAAAAAAATGACTCCGGAAACATCCACCTCTGCAGTGAAATATTCAAAAGCAGATAAATCAATACAACCCTCATTAACAGTAACCTTACAGCAGCCTCCCACTCCTGACTTCTTACTCACATAAACTCATTGTTTTACAGTTCAGCCCATATACAAAGCAGTTTCAGAATTATGGGGAAGATGAGAAGGTGGAGGAAGATGGCATGTGGGCTGCTGGCGAAGGCCTGGAGGATCTGGCTTTAGAGGATGAAGTCAGCATGAGGCGGGTCAGGGTGAAAAAGCAACTGAACAAATTCAATTACGTGAATAAACATCAAAAACATAAAAACTGAAAATGAATATAATAAAACAGAAAGAAGAATGCTGCCATTTTGAAAACGTCTATCAAATTTCAAAATTTATATTAGCTCATTGGCTTTCTTGCAGAGAATTTGATGAGATGATCAACACCACTGTATCTGTCTATTCAGAGCTGGAGCGCAGCGTAGATAGACACATGGGGAAACTAGCTAGCCTGGCTTGCTTCAAAGTTCGAAAATGCGATTTTTTTTTTAATATTCTCAAAGTTTTCAAATTACAGTAACAAAAAAATGGAAAAAAATGAAAAAAGGAAGAACAAATATAAAAGGAAAATATCAAGTTGTGATTTTTTTTAATGGGTAGACATGTAGAAAGCTAGCAAGTCAGCTAATTAGGGAAAATTTAAAAATACAAATAAACATTTTGAATATTCATTAATTATTAAACTTAAGTTAACTTTAAAGTTAACAAATATGCCCTCACAGGTAAGCTCTATATTGACCTTTGTAAATGTCATAACTAGATGTTCAAATGTTTTATTTCTTAGAGCTTTATTTTGAAACCCAACCTGCTAGCTAGTTACACGGACACAAGTGTTAGCCTGGCTCGCTTCAAAGATAAGTTCTGATGCTCTCAAGTTAGAGAAGGGATATCTTTGCAAGATAAACATGTTGCACTATAGCTACAAGATAGATAAGGAGGTGATGTTGAACTTCTCATCCAGTTGCCTGAACTGAAGCTGACTTATTCGTCCAAATGCTTCATTAAATTGCTTATACCAGGTCTCTGTCAATTATGAGTTAATAGACACCCCTAAGTGACAGCTTTAGATAGTTTTTTGTGCAAACAACAGGCCAAAGTACAAGAATATTTATGTTACAATGATATAAGACAGAAAAACCTGATATATGAGAGGCTGGAACCAATGACAATCAATTCATTTAACATTGTTTATTTCATAAAGCCCTAACAACGCAGCTCAGTACTACCTGTGTTTGTATTTCAGCTGGTATGTATGAAAATTACAATCCATATTTTTGACAACGCAGCCTTTACTAACTATGTGGAACTATCACCACAGCAACAGTTTGTTCTGCACAGGTTGTATTTATGACAAAAAAAGAAAAAAAGAAAATTGATTTCAGCTCCCCAGAATATTCGGGCTGGAGGAAGCAGAAGAAAATCCTGCACAGTTAATTCCTGCAACATCAGGGAACGGTGAGCTGCCAAGTCCAGACTCCCTGTTCTGCAGCACCAGCTGGAGAAGTCGCACTCAGAGCCGGCATTCATCTAAACAACTCTATGATGATGCACTTCTACAAACCACAGACTAAACGGGCAATCCAACCACAACGAGTGTGAGTGTCAGCACAGCTTCCGGCCAAAAACAAAGCTGCTGGCCAGAAACGTATCTGAAGGGATTTCTAAAGCGTTCTTTCAGGGAAAATGGGAGGAATGGAGAAAGGTGGGTGTTTCAATGCCAGCAGAGTGCTGTCCAATGAGAGGAGAGTGAAGGTTTAAATGCATATTTCCATTTCAAGGATTAAAAATAAACACAACATTAGACCAGTTTGTGGCTCTCCTTCCTGCCGTCTTCTTCTTTATCATCATCACTGTCTCTCTACACTGCACTGTAGTTTCCTTTAATGCCCTCGATGTGAGTTTAGTTCCCTCTCCTTAACAGAGTCCCACCCTGAGGAGAGGCAGGGCTAGTGGGAGGGAATCCTGAGGGGGGTCCGCAGCGGCCGCCCTCAGCCGCAGGAAATAACAGTGAAGCGTTTGGAGATGCAGGACATGTTGTGCAGCACGATGCCCAGGAGGAAGAGCAGCACACACGCCACCAGGATCACTGTGCACACTCCAGACCATGTGGAGCCCTTCCCTGCTCCTCCCACTGGACCAGTAACCCTCCTCTCTCCCTCACTGCCCTCCAAACCTACCCCTACACCCTCCAGACCCATAGCTAGGCCCAGTGGCTGCTCCTCGGGCACAGTCACCACTGTCACCCCCTTCTGCTGACTGCCAGGCAAGAAGCGACATCCCAGCTCGCCTGGCAGGCCCAGTGCCCGCTCTTTAGCGATGGGCAGCATGTAGCACCCATTGCTGGGGAGGCGGATAAAGACCGGCGTGTGCTCAGAGGTGTGAGGGATGGCAATGACGGTGATGATGTCTGGGTCATCTGGGAGGTGAGACACGGACAGGCCCGGAGGGAGCTTGGTGACGCCACGACACCATGGGCAGCGGATCTCCTTCTGGCTGCTACGCATTTGGGTCAAACACACCGAGCAGCATGTGTGTCGACAATCCAGGAGTTTGGGCCGCCGTCGGGGGCTGTAGTAGTTAAAGCAGATCTGACACTCAAGCATCGAATCCTGGGAAAGAGTCTCCATTTCCAGGAAAAAAGTATTCTCACAAGAGGGTAATCACAATTTAATTGGCTCTAGAAGAAACGCAGGGGGGGAAGCAGCGCTGGCTCCAAAACCGTTCACAACTTCACAGTGATATTACAGCCCTTTGGGGGCAGCATGGCTCTTCATCTGCAACAGAAAGAAAGAAAAAAACAACATCAATAAGAATTCAAGGTTTTGTATGCACATTGCACAACTATCTACTGAGGATCTCTTCTTTTTGATATTCATCATTTGATATCGAGAGTCTGCAGCATCAGCAGGAACTACAACACTTCTGACTCTGGAGAGAAAAAGGACACAGTGCTGATGCTGTTTGCTTAAAGTCTTTTCACCAAAAACTCATCTCTCGGTAGCTTGCTCATCATTGAATACTCAAACATCGGCTCTAATATTTACCATTTCTCTGATGCAGAAAAGTGTTTTTTGTGCCCAAACCCAATCTTTCATGACTGCACCGGTGCTTTTGCCTGCAGTTACTGCGGCTTTTAGAAACCGTGCTGCTGAGCTGAGCGGTTTGTGTTTGACCTTTTGAAACAGCAACTAAAAGGTCAACTGACTCACTTGTTCCCGAGCTTTAATCAGCACAGGAAGTTGGCTAAATTTCCATCAGACACCTTTACAGCTTGACCATCTTGTCATTAAATATGAGTGTGCAGGCTGGACTTTTTTTTTTTTACCTGTACAGAAGTTAGAAAGTGGTTACCAGTGATGGTAACATAGGCTGTATATAAAAATGAACATGTCAATTTGATAGTGTCTATTGGTTTGAAGCCAAGTTTGGCATTTTGGAGTTTTTATGACAAGTTAGGAGTGGATCTGACTGCGAGACTACAGGAGACTCGTATTGTAGAAACTTGTCACTCAAGCATGTAGTGCTTTATCATCTACTTTCAAACTAATAACTGAGAGAGCATAAACACATGAGACCAGTCTTTAGTGAGGATATCAATGAAATGAGAGAAAGGGCTATTTCCTCACAGTCTTTGTTATGACTGTCATTGGTTTTGCATTCAGAGAAGCTGCCCCCCATTGGCCAGTAGAAATAATGTAGGTTTAAGGTAGGTTTAAGTCACTTTTTAGACCCAGAATCTGTCCATTTAAAGGCGGCACAGTCACTGAAGCTGAAAAATGAAGTTGCAAAAGCTAAAAATTTTTGTTCAGAGACTTTCTGCAAAGTGCAACAGTAGAAAAACGGCAATACTATAAAAACATAAACTTTAGTGACCAGTCACAGAGTCACACAGGCCTAGAGACTGGTCAGTGAGCCCCCCCCCCCTAGCAATTACTGGTTACTAGGGATGTTTTTCAATTTGGTTGGCAAGTGGTTTTGAGTAGGTGAAATTCAAATTTTATTCATCACTCACATAATCATACACAATTCAACATTTGCGAAATGCTTATTGCTGTGCAATGCATACATAATACATTAGCCGCACCGGACTAAAAGCCGCAGGTGTTTTAATGTTTAATTATAATATGTAAGGGAATATACACAAAGGGCATTGTCAGGAAAGAGATGGCTGCTTTGGAACACATTATTTTTTATTATGGGACACTGCCCCGTGAAAACCCACGCCGTGCGACGCGCCGCAGACATCCGAGCCCCGCGAAGTGGGCCGCGAGGTGATGTAGATGGACAGCTGGTCAGGAAGCTCTGATCGAATGGCGCGTTTGGCCGAGTGCACCACTCTTTGGAGATCTCGTCTGATCTGCTTGGTGCTGTTCCCATTCCAGGTGCTGTAGTTCTTAAGCACCCTCAGTGGCAGATGAAAGTCTCTGAGGAAGAAAAGATGCTGACGGGCTTTCTTGACCAGGGTATTAATGTGGCGTGACCATGACAGGCCCTGAGTGATGTGTACACCCAGGTACCTGAAGCTGTCCACTCTCTCCACTGGTGCACCACTGTTGATCAGGGACTCGTAATTCCTCGCCTACTTTGTACTGAAGGCCAGGATCAGCTCCTTAGTCTTGCTGACGTTTAGGAGGAGGTTGTTCTCCTGGCACCAGTTCTCCAGGTTCCTAATCTCATTCAGGTAGGCCTAATGACAACCAGCAAATCTTGAAAATGGACAATGTCCACTTGTCTGGAAGTTGCATCTTTTGAAACGTGTTGGTTTTAGCAGAAAAGCACAACAGAAACATCCCTTGTTTCTGGTTTTTGTGACAATCCTCAGTTCCACTATTGAACTGTACATAAGTCGGCGTCTTAAATATCAACTAAGGGCAACCATGGCAAGCTGACAGCAACCAATGCAATCACAATGAGGTTTTCAATGCAGCATCGTATTGAGGATTTTCAGACATGTTACCAATAAAAACATGACTTGTGACAGCCATGGTGATAATATAGAACTAGTGAATAAGGCCCCGTTACACACACCTGGAGATTGGACACAACCATGTGTGTGCCACCCATCACCAAGGAAAAATATTTATTTCCCCACTGGCTGGCAAAACAAAACCTCCTTCTGATCGCTTTGATTTGTAGCGCTTGGCTGCAGTCGGAGATTGAATGGAAGTCACGTTCTTGTCTACAAACACTATTCAGCTACTCTAAGCACTAGTGAAACACACTTAAAATTTTTACTTGCTTAATTACTATTTTCAGACAAACATGAAAGACTGCGTACAAGCATGGCAGTTTGCCAGCTACCACAGCAAACACTGAGGTTTTTGATGCAATACTTTCTTTGCAGATTTCGCCCAGCAATGTCCAGGAGCGACTTTTTTTCCCTAGCAACAGCTGGTTACCAGGCAGTCACCAGCTGGTCTCTAGGCCTGTATAAGTGGTACCTTAAGAACTTAGTGAGGCTCTCCTTCCTTTTATTATATCAGGAGAAACAAGACATTTTCTCTGATATAAAAAAAAAAAAGCAAAAGCCTTTCTTTTTCTAAAGAGTTACATTATGTCATCAAAAACAACAAAAATATAGGGGATCAGAGTGTTGTAAAAGACTCATGCACTTTGAAACCTAAATGTTACATTTAATATGTAGTTGTTTTATAATGAATGCTTTGTTGTGTGTTTGTATTCAATGGTTCACACCTATTGTCCTTCATAGGGACAATAGGTGTGAACTAGCGGTTTTGCAAATATCCAGCATGGTTATATATTTTCTTACAGTGATGAGCGTCAGCTCCACAATAAAGACAAGGCGATCAGAAATCAGATTTGTTGACACTCAAAACTTAGTACAATCTTATGGATGAAGTTAAAACATTGCTTTTATATGTGATGAGTGTGACTAATGCTAAGAGCCTTCTTTCATGGCGGTTTAATGTCCACATGCCTGTGCTGAATGTGATTATGCATTGCTCCAGTAAGCGGTTACATATCACCTTACTCTGACTTTATCGCGTAATTCTTCACTTTCTCAGGTCAAAGTAATGCAGAACTGTACAGGTCTTAATTTTCAACTTCCCGTCCCATTAATTAAAAACGTGTTTGAATATGATTGGCTCCGATGATTTCAGATATCGGAGCAACTTTAACTAATAAATACAAAACATCTTCCTAAATGTCCAATGTCTGTTTAATCTGTTAAAAATTACCAAACTGCTGGATCTGATTTTGAGAAGGTTTGTCAGATCCATGTGCCGTGAAAAATGAATAGCTTCCTATCTCATAATTGTCTGTAAACCATGCATGCATTGTGGTTCAGCTAATGAGCACCTCCTGTTCTGGGTTTTGCATTCAGAATTCGTTTTGTGCAATCTGCTTGCCACTGTAGCAAAAATAAAATCACAGGAAGAATTTACAGAGAGCCATCGTTTGCTGCTCTTATTGGACATTCAAACTGTGCGGCATTGGTATTAGAGAAGTTTTCAGAACTTGCAAACAAAAACTGTAAGTGTCTTGTTTAATCATTAAATGCAACATGAACCAGCAAGAGGAACAGATGTAACTAATGCACAGATAGAGACTTAGGAGAAGGGAAGGTACAAGGGCAGTGGTCAAAATACGATGCATAATGAAGGATGAGGAGTTGCGACAGACATACTACACATCACCCGGCAGTGGACTGCAGAAGGGGCGAGTTCACAAGACTCGTCTTCTCAGTATCTTTGTTAACCATGGCTAATTCTTTTCTCCTTCAGGCCACAAACTCCATAAACAGTTTCTTCCTCCTCCTCCTCCTGTATAATCACGTCTCTACCGTGTTAATCCGTGCGGAAGCTGTGATAGTTTGCTTTTGCAGATGATTAAACCCTGTCAAAATAGCACCAAGGAAACAATGAATACCAAACAGGGCCCTGCCGACTTTAAATTTTATTTTTTCGCTCAGATTGTCAAGTGTGAAAACTGCTGAGGGGGGAAGGCTACATCTATCTTTCTCTATGCTGCCATCTCAGCGGCGTCCCTCCGGGCATGACTGTGGGCCGACATCGAGGGCGAAACGGGTGGGGGGGTTGGCAAAAAAAAAAAAAAAAAAAAAAAAATAAAAAAAAAAGGAAAAAAAAAACACAAAAAAACCAAACACACACCAC
>VURO01002196.1:28772-45946 GCA_015108175.1 Pelvicachromis taeniatus
ATTTTTTTATCTTTTTGAGAAAGTCTTGAGGAAGTCTCTTGGAATAGTTTGATTCCTTTCCCAAGGTTACACCTTTTGAAATGGGTTGGTTACAGCAATAAGGTAAAGCTTAAAGCAAATAGGCAGGAGTGAAACATTGTAAGTGTTCCATGAAAACTGCTTGACAACCGAGCCAAACTACAACTGACCAAAGCAACTGCACCAAGGTCAGCAACCACTTGCCAATTGGTTGGAAATGGGAATGCGCAATTTTTTCCTAGCCCTCAGAGGTTGCCAGGGGGTCACTGAACGGCATTAGTTTGTTGTGCTCTAGTCTCCTAAACTTTGAGCAGGAAAGCGAATAAACTCATATTATATAAAGCAAAGTTAAGCAGTGAGAGCAACATGTCTCTTTTTGGTAGCACACATAACATAACTGGCTCTTAAACTGACAACCAAACAGCATTATCTTATCTTGAGACTCCAACCTCAAATGATGTACATTGGCGTCACTCTCTTTGAGAAAAAATCTTCAAGAGAAAAAGTATTTTCCTACAGTGCTCAGCATAAATGAGTAAAACCCCTTTAAAAAGTACAAATTTAATCAGTAGCTCAATAAACAAAAGAACAATTTCCAACACTTTCACAAGGCTGAGTTTAATTGAACACTTGTGTAACTCCATAACATAAAATTATGGTTAAAAATATTTAGATCACCAAATCTTCAGTTTTACTCAAATTGGTTGGAGCAAAAATGAATACACCCTCGCAACAAAAACTACTATACCTAGTATTTTGTATGACCACCATGATTTTCAAGGACAGCACCAAGTCTTCTAGGCATAGAATAAAGAAGTTGGCGACATATTGCAACATCTATCTTTTTCCATTCTTCGAGAAATATCTTTTTTAGAGCCTGGATGCTGGATGGAGAGTGATGCTCAACTTGTCACTTCAGAATTCCCCACAGGTGTTCAATTGGGTTCAGATCAGGAGACGTTAGCTGTGTTCCACCTCGGACGCAGCCCACGTGAGCCGCAGCCAACGCGGTCTACGTCGGCCGGTCCCACGTAGACCAAGAAGGCCGGAAGTGAGAGGCTTGAGAAATGGGACAGTCTAGCCTTCCGTTTAGCGTCACCAGCTGTTCCCTCCCTTACCGCTTCCACTGCTGCTGGCAGTGGTGGAAACTGGAATTGCCGGGGCCGCACTATGAATTCTGGGTTATGGTGGGCCACGTAGGATACACCTGACGCATCCTACAAATTCGGGGAAATGTTAGCCGCATTTGTCGGCCACATTTGCAGCCTACGAATTGGGACAGCCTACGCTGCGTCGCTGTGACGTAATCTTCCTACAAATGCATCCGAGGTTTTGGGACACAGCCATACTTGGCCATTCAATCACCCTGTTCTTCTTCAGAAATGCAACAGTAGCTTTAGATGTGTGTTTTGGATCATTGTCGTGTTGGAAAAGTGCACAACGACCAAGTGCACGGAGTGATGGCAGAATCTTCTCCTTCAGTATAGAGCAGTACATTGATGTGTGTGCTAATTAACAAATCTTGTTTGCAATCAATGGCCGACATTTGTGGGAGTATTTTGTTGTATAGTATAGTAGAAAATGTTGATTCTGAAAGGAAACTAAAGGTTTTCTGACAAATGTAGTGGGACATACTCATTTATGCTGAGCACTGTATCTCTAATTATCAAAGAAGAATGAAAAGGCCTTCGCTCCACAGTCTGAACCTTAATTATGACTCAATATTGCTTCTTCATAGCAAGTAGGCTCCAGATAAGTCAGGGTAAACCTGTCTTTCTGTTTCTGTGTGATTGAAGATATTTTTCAATAAGTACCAGTCTCAGAAAGCTCCGTTTTCACCCCCAATAACATTGTCTTTCAGGCAAGATGACGTAAGTCTATATTATAATCCTAAATCCTTTGAGTATAAACCAATTAAGACTATTTAATCCTTCTGTTTCAAGTGCAAATTGAAATCTTAAAAACAAGGAAAAGAAGGAACACCAGAACAGAGAGCAGAAATCTTTAAGTAGCAGCTGGAAGGACAAAGGAAAGCTGTATTGTAAAACTGCAAATGAAACAAAACTCCTCAAACACATTCTACATTAGGGAAAGTAAAGGGTAATGTTTTGAAGGACTACGCAGCCAGTTTAAAGATAAAAGTGGGTAAAGCAAGTTAAACAGTATTTCATGAATCCGTTGCCTGCTGTGCCACCTGCTAACACAGTTCAGACTTAGAGAAACTGGGATGTTTCTCCCTCCCCATTCATCTCTTTTAGTGAGACAGACTGCGTTGAGGCTGTGGACATGGTTGGCACTCAGCCTAGGATAGGAATATTCCACAGAGGCCGATGTCAGTGTGGACACCTTCAGCTGGCGAAAACACAAAGCAAGTCAATACCCTGACTGGCAGGAAGCTCCTGAGTCACAGGTCAACTAGTAATGAATCCATCAGGAAGCAGTACAAACCGATACAGTAGTCTCTTGATCTCTTTAACAAGCCTTATCAATAAATAAATGGAAATATACCGTGTCACCTGTAATCAATTATAGCATTCAGTTCTGTTAGAAAAAGGTGAAAGATCCAACATTAGGACTCATTTTTATTCATAAAAAGTCAATTTTACACATTTGTAATGTTTAATTCACCAAACTAAGTTCATCTCTTCTTGGTGCCCAATTTCCCTTTGTTCTCTAGCAAAGTAATAGCTCCAACCTAAGACATCTGATTGTATATATATCATGTTACTGAGAGAAAGGACACAAATATAAGACACTGGCAGACGATTTAACTAAAGAATCCCTCTGAGGTACGAGAAAGAAAAAGGGTGAAAACACCCTGTTGATACCAGATGTCAAAGGGGAGTGACCAGACTGGGTCGTGCTAATAGGATTGCAACAGTGACTTAAATAACCACTCATTTGAACAAAGGTATGCAGAAGTCATTCTCTGAATGCGCAACATGTCAACCTTGAAGCACAGGTTTAACACAATGCGGTCCTCTTTTGCTACAGAACTATGGAACCACAGCCTCTGTTTCCTGTTGGGTGCCTCTCCTCTTGAGTAAGAACAGGAAACAGAGGCTACAATTCACAATTGGATAGTAGAAGACTAGACAAATATGGCCTATTCTGAGGAATCTTGATATCTGCTGCTACATCTGAATGGTAGGGTCATTTTTAGAATAAACAACATGGAAGTAAAGATCCACTCTGCTTGGTATCAACACTTCATGTTTTCTTGACACTTTAGGTCCCCAGGTACCAACTGAGCATCTTTCATCTTCTCATAGAGTACTTATAGCAGGATAACACACCATGTCACACAGCTCAAATGATCTCAAACTGGTTTCTTAAACATTACAAAGAATTCAGCATACACAAATGGCCTCCATATTCACCAGATCTCAATCCAATGTAGCACCTTTGAGATGTGGTGGAATGAGATATTTTCATCATAGATGTGCCGCTATAGAAATCTGCAAATCTGTGAGAGTATTGTGTCAATATGGACCAAGATCTTGGAGGAATATATAAAGCAGCTTGTTGAATCTATGCAATGAAGAATTAAGAAACTTCATAATTGGTACTAGCAAGGTGTAACTAACAAAGTGGACAGTTACTATATATACAAAGTGCACTAATTAGAGAACAAGGCATATGCCAGCGCAGGGAAAGAAATAACAGCAGGTGAGAACAGTTAACCAGAGGGAAGACAGAGACAGGAAGTAAAAAGAGACACAGACAGAAAAGTAATTGGCTAAAGGCAAAGGCACAGACATGGACAAGACCAAGGGAAGTGAAGGGAAAAAAAACCTAAAAAATATTCACAATCCCTGCAACCATGACAAGATTGCAGCTGATCCAGAATAAGTGGAAAGAACTGAAAGCTGTTCTATCCATATCTTCTTCACAGAAAGTCCTGAATTGTGTCTTTGATGCAACTGATCAGAACAAATATCGAGAAAAAAAGATTAGATAGAATAGATATGGATAGGATATAGAGAGAGATATATAGAAAGAGAGAGAGAGATATATAGAAAGAGATCTATCTATCTATATACATATATACAGAGAGAGAGAGAGAGAGTGTACATATATGAAATATTAGAACATGTTTGGCAGAGATAACAAGACATGAGAATCTGTTATGATCCAATTAAATCAGCAATCTGAGCCAACCAGAAGGAAATATACACGTCTAGTCTCCAGGTTGTTTCTGACCTCAGACAGGGAGCTAGGGCTTCGACGACTATTTGCACATCAACACACAACAAGAAATAAAACAAAGAAGAAAAAAGAAAAAAAAAACAGCTCACCCTCGAAGCCTCTACTTTCTTGGTAGAAGTGAATACACGGGGCAGGTTTTGATATAAGAAAAAGTCCTCAGTATGGGGACTGTAAAACAGCTTGCCAGCACTAAATAGACTCCTCTCCAGAGGAACCTTGACGTGCATAATTCCCACTTTAAGGGCAGCTTTCAATAGTTTCTGTTGCAATCAGCCTCCAGAAAATGTCCCCAGATGTTGCCAAATAAAAAGGCTTTGATATTCCTACATGCCTTATCCCTCACTGGCAGGCTCGCTGTGTTTGCTGTGTTTAAAAAGAGCATGGAGTTGATGTGTCTGACAGCTGAGTAGCAACATCAAAGCCCTGCAGCTCTCACATATACATGATTGGTTTATACTAACATATACAGGGAAATTTAGAACATATTACTGACGCAATTTTTATACAAGCTAGATTACGAGTTAGATCTCAAACACACTCCGGCTGCTCATTTGGACATCCTCTCGCATTCTATCAGCACTCACTTAAGATAATGGGCCCTTGTGGGGAGGATATATAATGCAGAGTGAATCTGGGAGCATAGGCATGTTAGTGAATGGGCAGGCGAGGCAGATAAAGGGCTTTAGAAAAGGGACCCGTGGTGGCAATTTGTCAGGATTAAAGCCTGACGGTGTGTTATTGTCGTGGTGTCAGGTGTTGCTCATTACACCCGAGGTTGTCAGGGAATCACGGTGTTGATCTGCGAGCATGCCGAGGTCATCTGAAGTCGTGGTTTAATCCTGCACTCTGACACAAGGCATGGAGCGACCCGACAAAAGCTGCGCTGTTTTTTTTATTTATGCCAGTAATCAAAAACTGAGATTTTGACCATTTAATAGGGGAAAAAGTCTTAAAGAACGTATTCTAGATCAATCTGTGGCTGCCTGTGATTAATTTCAGTATCACTTAATTTACACAATAACTACCAGAAAGAAAAGCATGAACATTGTGACTAATGACTGATTCTCAAGATATAGTTGGCAGATATTTACACTGTGCTGTGTAAACATAATTAAGTGCAAATGCAAGCTTCAGAATGGAGCTGAAAAAAAAAAAATACCGCAGTAACACAAAGACTCCTCCAATAATTGTTTAATCATTTTTAGGATTTTTTTTAGTTTAAAAGTAGTTAGACAATAACAAGAAGTTAGCTACCTAGCTAAAGATTATATGTCATGATATTGCAAACACAGAGAACTGCTGTATCTTAAAGTATTCTTGGGGGAAGATACTAAACCCTGAATTGCCCCAGATGAATCAGAGTGTGAGTGTATGAATATTGGGTTAAAAGCACTTTAAGTTATCAGATAGAGTGGGATATATGTATATATATCTACATATGGACCAGTCTGTGTAATATTAGCACAGGAAAGATGCTAATCTTTCAAATATTCTGAAAGTTCAAATATCATGGTATGGTAGGAGAAGATGCTGAAAATGGACCAAACTTTGACCAAGAGCACGTCTGATATATTACGTCTGAGATTGATGACTATATTGTTTTTAGGAGCTGACAGACAAAGCACCGTGGCACGTTTAATAGATGGGAATTTCATGCCTTACAGGAGACACTCAGATGTGGAAACAGGACACTTTAGCAAATGACTGTTCAGGAGATAAAAGGAAATAATGAAAGCTTTTACTGCAGTAAAATATTCTCGGCTGCTGGCTGTATTCTGGTTGGCCTAACGGGAGGTTAATCCATCTTGTATTCCGATCCTTTGCCATGTAACAGAGAGTGAGGGGCAGTTAGTGGGAAAGACAAAGAACAAAACGAGAGGCACAGAAGCTCATGTCATTGTCTCTACGTCCACATGAGCTGAATGACACACCTTTGACTTGTACAGACATCATATAGACACGACCGCTGACAAACTCATTACCTCCACCTCCAACACCACTCTCTCCTGTAGATCACCCCTCTCTTTAAAGCAGTGCAACAAACCAGATAAGAGCCCCGCAGCTGAGAGAGCTACTATTAAAAAAAAACGGGCAAATGTCAAACACACACATACACACGCACACACACAGTGCACATTCACAACTGACACGCTTGACCTTCATTGGTGTCTCCTGAGGCCAAACATGTGAAAGGGTACCTGTGCACACATGCTTTCAAGGTGCCTGAGATGAAATTGGTTCAGCCTCACAGAGCTCCTTTTGTAAAGCCAATTCTGGTGCATGGCAGTGGACAACCTGGGGAAACAATTGGTTTCCAGAAAGACCTGCAGCTGACAGAGAGAGCTGTTGCTGCAGTGGTCAACAACATGTAGCTTGTATTAAAGGAACACCTCCATGCTAAGAGAAACCAGGAGAACACACTGTCCTTTAGTCTGAAGTTAGGTGATATGTAAATATTATGTACAGAGATTTCCCTGTGTTTGAATGCACCACTCCCCCCATTTTGCATTTTTTATTTTTGTAACTCAGTGTAGTGTATAATAACTATATCAACACAGGCATGACCTTGTCTGAATACATTAGTTGATAATATAGTTTTAATACAAGTGGAGGAGTTTAAGTACCTCGGGGTCTTGTTCATGAGTGGGTGATTGGAAAACGGATGGTGTACAGGAATGTTGTGGTAAAGAGAGAGCTGCTGACAATTTGCTGGTCGAGCTATGTGATCATAGGGTAGTGACTGGAAAAAAAAAAAGCTTTCTCCAAAGGATGGATGAGCAATGTATTCCCAGGCATATCGTATCAAGAAGAGGCCGTGAGGTAGACCCAGGGCAAACCGGAAAGATTTCTTGCAGATAAGGTGGAGGTGGAGGTTGGTGAGAGGGATGTCTGGAGGTTTCTGCCAGCTCCTGCCCCCATGACTACAACCCAGAAACTCAGTACTGGATGGACGGACGGACAGATGGACAGATTTCAGCTGATTAGTCAGTTTATTTTAAGTGTGGACTGAATAGGATTTGCGACAACCTGGCAACCCAAATGCAATCAGCTGATTAACAAAGCATCAGAAAATGACTCAATCGTGAATTTCATCCTTTGTAAGACGCACAGACGTCAGAGTGTTTTGTGATGTGCTGCTTTTTTTCATCACACTTTGCACAGCACACGCTGTTCTCGGACAGCAGCACAGGTGTGGATGGACCCTGGTGAAAAAAATGAGCTACATTAACACCTGCTGAGGCATTCAGCGCAGCAACCTAAATGTTAATGACTCGAGCAGTTGGCAAGAAAATGGACGGGATAACAAGCTCTGACGAGGCCTGTCGAGTTAATCAATTGCCATGACATCCGATGAGACGGATGTGAAGGACCAGACAAACACACAAAGGTGGAGTCAATGAAGAGCACAAGGCCATCTCAGCAAGTGAGAGCTCAGCAGCCAGCACCGAGAAGGAAGAAAACTATTTTACAGAGTCAGTGTTTGATGAAACGCACCACATCCACTCCAAGACTCCTCAAATGGAAGCAGATCTGAGGGGGGTTTCACAGCAGGAGGATCGGTGTGTTACAGAGCAAATAAATCAGCCACTTGGCATCGAATGTCGTCAGACAGACCGCGGGCATGTTTCAATCAACAGGCCAAGGGGCGCATTGACAGCATGGGGGGGGGAGAACGACAAAGACGCACAAAGAGTACAACCAGCATGAATGAGATATGAGACGCCAGCAAGAAAGACATACATCAAGCTTCAAGACATCACCAGAGGATGAACTGAGTGAAGACAGTCCCACAAGACATGGATGTGGGTCATATATATTTCTGGAGCTCATAATGGTAGCTATGTTAACATGCTGTCACGCACACAGTTAAGCACAAAGGCTCATGAATTCTTTCGTTTTCCCTTCATATGAACTCTACAAAAGTGATCTGAACGCAACTTTTATGGTCGAATGATACAAGATAGCATAAATGTTATACTGTGACCTAAAGTGCTGTAATATTTAAGAAGCACATAAGTCACAACAGATAGACAGAGATATGTTTGTGATACAGTTTATCACAAACATAGCAACTCTAATTCATTAAAGAACTTCAATTAGAGGATTAAAGTGAAGAAGCTACTTCAACAAAATTATATTCATTAGATAAAAAATTAAATGGGGGCTTATTATGCTCATCTCATTCAATCTTGGACTCTAGAGTAGCTTTGCATGATTTACAGTCCAAAGTAATCCTTATATAACTGATGCACGGCAGCATCAGTGCAGCCCCGTAGGTCATCTGGAACAAATTGCTCCATCTCGTTACCCTTTAAGTCTACTTTCTTCTCAAAAGACAAACAGCAGGTCAGTGATGCTCCTGTGCCCAAGATGACCATATTAGGGATGTTCCCTCTTAGATGTCTTAGATGTTACAGTAGCAAAATAGAGGATGGGAATAGCAAAGGCTAGCTGGTTAGCAGCCACTAAACTTCTTAACTCTCCTGTGGAACATGTTATTAAAATTTTCTTTTTAAAAATCCTAAAATGCATCACTAAATATACCCGTGGAGTCATGCCATGTAAATAGGGAACATTGCATTTCTTTTCACACAGCCACAAATGCAGTCATGTGAGGAAGAAAGACTTCTTGAACAATGTCCTTTGGACAGGCAAGTCTAAAGTGAAGATGTTGGGTCATAGTGGACGGCATCACCTTTGGAGAAAACCAACCACATCCTGTCAGCTGAAACACAGTACACCAACTGTACAGCACTGTGGTGCAGGGGTGATGATTTGGGCTTGTTTTGCAGCCACAGGACCCGGACACCTTGTAGTGACTGAGTCAACCATGAACTCTGCTATATACACCATGGTATTCTAGAGTCAAATGTGAAGCCTTCTGTCCAACAAGCACAGCAGCAAATCGACAACAGAATGGCTGAAAAAGAAAAAGATCTGAGGTCTTGCAGATCTGCAAAGCTGCAAAGCCAAATATTAACCTGGTTGAAACGCTGTGGTAAGACCTTAAGAGAGATGTTAAAAGTAGTTCTAACAGCTGTTTTCGTGGAGTGTACTTAGTTTTCAGGATCATCACAACTTATTATTGTTACATTTAATTTAAAAAAAATCTTTGTGTGGGAAAAAACTGCATTTCTTTTCAGGGATGCAGGCATACAGGAATATTCCATGAGTTTCTACTTGTCAGCTGGTATCTCAGAAAATAGAGCTTGTAATGTGATTAACATTGTGAAAAAGTCTACTTTACCGCAAAAAATATTCTAACGACGAATTAGATGAAAGCATAAGCATTGGGAGTTAAACCCCACTCTCCTGGAGTGGATCCTTGTGGATTATTAATTATGTTTTTCTATCACCTGGTGTTTCCATACTTTGTTAATTGTGAAACTCACACAGATTTCAGCTCATTTGGTTTAACTGGTTGCTCCAGATGGCATTAAAAGAGAATTAACCACGAGTACTAATGGTGCGCTCATGGTTAGCAGCTTGGTGGCCTTAAAAACACAGTTGGCCAACAAAAGATTATTATGGGTGAGCCAGCTTTCTCTGCACTGAGAGGAGATTCACTAAATGCATGACTGAACAGAGTAAATCTACAAACCAATTTGAATTGGAGAAGGCTGGAAACATCTTTTAGTCTTCGCTTCCAGTGTTCAATTTAGTTACAGCTAATGGGTATAATTTATACATGAAACACCTGCCTGGTCCAGGACGAAGTAAACACAATTAGGGGAGGCCACGTATGGACATCCATGCAACCTCTGGGATTTCTAAAACAGCAAGAGCATCTAAATAAGACTTAAAAATGTACCCGGACCACTTACAGATTCAGTGATTATCAAACCTGCAGCTCACAAAATGAAAACTCCACCTGCGCATAGTTAGGCACCGTTTTCCACCTGTGATTTATTTTTTTTTGGCAGCAAAGCTTAAAACTATTTATTTTCCCAGAAAATCTAGCAGGAAAGCAAGGAGGTGGTTTGTTTGATCTGTCTGCCAGCTCCTGCTTTCATTCAGGCCACCCGAGGAGTGGACAGATTATCATCGGCAGGAAGCAGAGCAGCAGGATCAGTTCTCAACCTGCCGTGTTTAGGCCTCAAGATGCAGGCAAAGCCTTGCTTTAATCAAATACCTTGCAGAGAAAAGCAATCCCAAAAGCTGCAGTCTGCCACAGCAGAACCAAAGAACTTATTTTTGCAAAATGTTAAAATGATGAGAAATAATGACAGCAATTGTAAGATATAACCACAGTGTCTGGTAAGAATCATGAATTTACATGAGTATGATGATGCTTTCACAGAGAAACAGAGTTCACGTCTCAAAACGTTGCATTTTCATTTCAGGCTGAATTGAGACTCGTCATCATCTCTGTAGCAGAGCTTCACATGCCCGCAGCTTCAGACTCCAGCATGAGCAAACTTTAATGCCCAAAGAAATCCTGCAAGGTGACATTAAGTGCACGTGAACACAGCATGCTTGCTTTAGCTGCCCCGGCCAGACCGTGAGGCTGTAAAATCAAAGAAAACCACAAGCATCGCACTCACACAAACCCAAAACCCTGCCAGCACTCACAACTCTTCAAATTCAACTCATCCCTTCCTGCGAGCAAGGATGTGTTTGCACTCTAACACATGCCAGATTTTTCTTTGGAGGGAACCCATGTTGTTGTAGTTAACAAAAAAATTAATGACACATTTCATCACCCTCATTTTGTGATTAAGGCTAGTTTGTTAGATTTTTCCATAGAAAAACCGCATAAAAAAGCAAATTAGCTTTTTGTGCAATCAGTCATTTTCTAGAATTAGAAAGCCTTTTATATCAGGTACTAGCACAAAGTTTGTACATGATACAATATTGATCAAGAACTCTTTTTAAAGGTGATCTTTTAGCTTTTTGTGCAGCTCATCATATCATCCTCAGAAACGAGCTGTTTTTCTGTCTCCTTTTTCTTCAAATCTCCCCTCCTTCAGACTTTTCGGCTCTCCTGCCTTTACTCTGTGGGCGTATCATGCTTGCAGCATGGCAGATTAATATATTGCAAAATTCAGCACAGACTGAAGAAGAAAGTTTCTATTCAGACCAATCTATGCAATGGTCGTGTGCTGTGCAAGCGTTGTATCATCTGACTGTTAAACTTAAACTTAAAGTGTAACACAATCAAACCCAAATTAGGAGATTTTTTAATTCTTTCTCGCAGTGAATAAATGTTATTGGAAATCGCCAAGGCAAATTCTCCAGCTCTCTTTGAATGGTCCTTTGAATGGCCATTGATTAACTGTCATTGATCAGTGGTTCTTGATCAATGGTTATATCCATTTCCATATTAATGATCAAAAAACTGACCTCGCTGCCCATTCTTCATTCACTGGGCTAGTTTCAGTCATTGTGCAAATGTGCTATTTATCAGGATGGGGAAACGTCACTTGGATGAGTGATGAAACGTTTCTCCCACGGAAAACGCTACGTCCAGATGTTTTTGGAAAGTTTTTGGGATTTCCTTACCTGGATGATTGAGCATGCATCAAGAAAAAGATAACAATGCAAACAAAAGATACACTAAAACTAATGGGAACCATCACTGAAAGTCAATGAAATGATTAGAAATAAAATAAAATACTTTTTTAATATGAAAAGTAGTCCAGTGAAATGAATAGAATGCAAAAATTGTTCTAAAATTAGCAGAAATTACCCCTGTTTCTAAAAATTAAAAACACAAGGATACAAATTTAATTCTACTTAAATAAACATCACTCACCCGCATCATCAGACTTCTGTGTTTATTTTTTTTCTGAAAAACAAACAAACCAAAAAATTCATCTTAGTCTCACTTTATATAATCTGCTTCGGGACCATAGACTCTATATAAAATATAACATAGCCACCAGGGTGTCACCCTTTGTGTGAGATGATAAACTACTTTGATTTGTACAGGTACAAAAGCAAAGACAGGAACACATGCAAATTAGTGCTAGGTAACAAGCCAATAAAATACAAGAATTTCACACATCAAACTGAAGCACAAACATCTTGGATGGTGTGTACCACACAGCAAACCACAAAGTCAGTCAGATAATCCATTAACAGAGATCCACATCTGTGACTCAAATTAGTGACTTGACAGATATCAGTTGTCAATCAAATACACCACGTCCCTACTTCCAGGATCAAGATGAGAGTGATCATGAATGGGAAACTATCGATAGATGCCGAAAGTGGTTTTGGTAACATGCTTTGTCCAAATTTGGACATTTTAACTTGGACGTCTCTGGGGATTGACTCGCTTTTGGGGCCAGCCTCAAGTGGCCACAAGAGGAACTGCAGTTTCTGGTAGGTTCAGGTCTAATTGTTGGTACCATATGGAAAGCAATTGAGACAAGAGTGTACTGGCTAAAGGCTCACTAATTAGAATGATTTCCTTTCAGTTTTTATAAGCAGTTAACATAATCTATTGCACCATCCACAGAACAGTAGTTTGACATCCCAGGTGTAAACGAGTACCACCCTCTAAATAGCAACTCATCTCTTAGAGAATTTAGCAGGTGGTTGTCCTTTCCAGCCACTGTGTGGATTAACAGCACCAGGTGCAAAGTGCTGAATGTGAATGCAGTCCCGCTGAGGAGGCAGCTAGCTCGACGGAGATATCAATATGGACACCTGTGGGCCCTCCTGTTGCCATGACCACCAGCAACAGCTGCAGCAGAGTCACTCTATCGTCACTGGCGGCCGGCGGGAGAATCAGCACTTCCTAAACAAATTAGTCTGAGGAAAACTGCTGAGGCCCAAACCCTTTAATTACATCAACCCCAAACCAAATTATACGCATACTCTGTAATAACTAATGCACATCAAACAAGCCCTCCTCCTCTTCCTCCTATCCCACTCCATCTTCTGTGTGGAACATTTATATCAAGGTGTTCATTCCCAGAGGAGAGACTCAGAGAAATGTCAAGACAAAGGAGACATGGCTTCTTCTCCCTCCCTGGCCTTTTCGCTTCTCGTTCTATCACTCTCTCCATTCTTTTCGCTCCCCTTCCTCATTCATTCTCCGTCTCCTTCTCTCTTTATCCTGTCATCTACATTGTGGGGCGCGTCTGTGGCTCCTCCGAGCTTTGGCTGTGTAAGCAGAGCTGGCAAGATGAGAAGAAGAAGCGTTGTACTCTGAATAGTGAAGCACAATAGGCGAGGAGGTTTTGCAAGGAGAGATTTAAAATTCTGCCACTGGTGGAGCAAATAAGACGTGTGCGTGCGTGCGTGCGTGCGTGCGTGCGTGCGTGCGTGCGTGCGTGCGTGCGTGCGTGCGTGCGTGCGTGCGTGCGTGTAAGGGGAATTTAAAATGAGATGAAATGATTATCAGTTGTATGAAATGTGTTTTTGATGGAAGAACTGTCTTGTAAAGAGAGCTTTCAAAAGTGAACAAACACAAGGTTTTGAGATAATTTAGGAGAATAGAAAATGAGCTAAAGCAGCCACACACAAATGAGTCCTTTTTCTCATTGTTCTTTTTTTTTTTAAATACAGCTTAATGTGACCCTAAGAAGGGTGCAGGACAGAAAGGGGGAGACAAAATCTTATAGGCCACACTGTGTCCATGCTCTCATGGAGAGCACCAGCTATAAAAAGGCAGGTAAATACCATCTATCAAGGGATGCATGCAAATTAAGGTCATTGAGTTTAGTTTAATGCAAACATCACACTGAGTTCTTACTACTGGGAACAGAACATTAATAATTAAATGTTATTTGGTTATTAATAAATAATAACTAAAGTATATTTAAGTATATTGCAACTTTATTTCAACCTAGATTTTCTAATACTGTGCGATTGTAACTTCACTGATCATGCTAACTTTGCAAACTCCACCTCTGTTATAAAGATTTGAACACTGACGTTCTATCAGAGCAAGCAAGGCAGGAAGTGCTTGTGCAGTGGAATCTAAATGTATAGTGTATACAGGAAAAAGCAGTTCACCAAGGATAGCAAGGTCTTTAAGGGATGTTAAGATAACATCTCAGATGACTGCCCAACTTAAAAAAAACAGTACATATTCGTATAACGGTTAAGCAGACAGGTTGTTGTATAGCGCTTTTCTAGTCTACCTGAGCACCCAAAGAACTTTGTACAATGTGCCACATTCACCCATTTATCAAAGCACATTTTTCTACAAATAAGTGCTTTTTATCTAACATTTACGAACATTCACAGTCTGATCAGAGAGCGTTGATTCCTTGCCAATCAATTATTGGCATGGAGACTGGAGGGAGATCAAACCAATAACCGTCTGATTAGTAGATGATTTATTCTGCTTCCATATAATCATATCATCATTATAGCATAGTATGTATGAATATTTGTCTGTCTGTACCCTTTGTACTCCCTAAATGGTGGGCCAAACTTGCACGAACATCGTCATACATACAGAAGTTGTGCTTCTGTATGTGCTTGTGCAGTGGAATCTAAAATCTAGACCTAAATTAAAGTGAAAGTGAAAGAAATCTTTCATCTCAAACAGTATTCTGTCATAAAGCCTCTCTCATCCACATTCTCTCATTGCATCTATCCTTTAGATCGGTGCCATCTTGTGATTGCAGTTGGATATTGTCTCTGGAAGCAAACCTGATTACAG
The DNA here is from genome assembly GCA_015108175.1 of Pelvicachromis taeniatus. NCBI lineage: Eukaryota > Metazoa > Chordata > Actinopteri > Cichliformes > Cichlidae > Pelvicachromis > Pelvicachromis taeniatus. Next base: position 43,624 of record VURO01002196.1, read on the forward strand.
AACTACTAAAATCTCATGGACTTGTCTGTCTCCATCTCGTATTAATAAAGCTTGATTGCACATGTGCATTGTGGATAAACCTCAGGTCTGTGACAGGAGACTGTTGGAGATTAGCACGCTAGCTAAGCCACTGCTGGCTCTGCTTTCACTGCTCTCAGATCAGTTACCTTTGTGTGCTTTGTGTGCAAACAAAGCTAGCATTGGCAAGTAAACAACCGTTTCCATTTATCGTTGTAACAAACTGACCACCTTGGCCAAATTGTATGATGTAACAAACTTAATAACTTGTTATAATTGTTTGATTAGCATCCGTGAAACTACTTGTTTTACCAAATGTACAAAGTTTAACATGCTTTTTTAATTTTATTTACTTAAACATGGCTGGTTTACTTTTCTTTCAATCAAGTTGTAGATCTGTGTTTCAGAGCTCTCATTACTTTTCTGTAAAAGGTAACACACGCCTCTGAATTGGTTGTCAAAAAAAGTTTCACAAAACTATCTTTCTAGAAAGGGTGGTTTTCACACGATTTCTTGTGAATATTTGCTATTCTGACTAACCTAAAGTAAATACATATATTAGCTGCCTGGGATGGCCATTTTGCTGACTGCATACCAGGTCGCCATCTAGTGATACTTCCAAGCAGAGGTGGTAAATGCAAAGTTAGCATGAGCCACAAGAGCCATTTAATGGGAACTACGTCATAGTGTTTATCTAGAAAACATTACGGCAACATGCAGGGACTAAGGCAATTAATTACTGAATTATACCATGCTGTTGCACAATGAATGCAATAAGCCCTCTGGGCTTTTTTCTCATTACCAGGTACACACTGTCCTACACAGGCGAAGCAGGGGAGGCTTTTAATAACATTTAGTATTCAGATTAAACCGTTGTACGCAGCCAAAGCTCTGGCTTCCAGGGTTTTGGCTCCAAAGTAGGATCAATTTACAATCCAATTAATTCAAATTGTGTGGAAACATGCTCACAAGGAGGAAAACAATCGGCTGTCCCATTAAGGCAAAGACAAATGAGGGTTTGGAGACGAAAGAGAAGAGACACCTGATGCGTTTGACATGCCTGCTTTCATTATTTGGTTTACTTCCAATACAACAGGCTTTTAAAATAATATATGCATAGTAGGAGTACTTTTTTTCCTTTTTGCCTAAAAGCCACTGATGGGCTCCAGTTGGATTTGATCTGGATTTGAAGTGCGCTTCAAACACAGTGTTCAATTTGTCTGTTAAAAAATAAGAATTTATTACAGCTCATCAAAGACAGCAAATAAACCATGATGTTTCCCAGAAAGCGCAAATGGTACATATCTCTCACAGCAGCAAGAGCAACACTGTCTGGATGTTTAAAGGGTGTACCAAAAAAAAAAAGACTACAATATGGATCCACTGCCTTAATAGCAGCTGGTCAATCATCTTTAGCCACCCTTTACTGCTCTTTAAATGACTTGTCATCCTGTCTTTCAAACTTACTGTTGAGCCACGCACAGCTGCAGATCACCAGCATGACCTTTAGAAAAATTCAGGGAAATTCATTAACGAGCCTTTAATGAAGTCATTTCACGCTGGCAGAGCTTTTCCTTGTTGGGAACCTAAATAAATAATATACAACTTCCAGCTGATGTGTCCTTATTAAGCTGAAAATAACACCAAAATAGATAACTTCATCAGTGATTTGTGAGCAGATCATCTTAAACGGGATTCTTGTACATGACAGTGAGTTCACTGTTCTCAAGTGGCCTCTACAGTTACCAGATCTCAATCCAATAGAGCACCTTTGGAATGTGGTGGAATGGGAGATCTTCATCAGGTGTGACTGTGTGATGCTATCATGTATCAAAACCTCCAAGGGGTGTTCCCAGCAACTTGTTGAATCTATGCTGTGAAGATTTAAGGCAGTTCTCTAGGCAAAAGGGAAATCCAACAAGGTAATAGCAAGATGTACCTAATGCGCCTGCATATATAAATGTTTAAAACAAGAAAAATATAACATCCTGACCCACGGCCACACTAATCTCAGTATGTGTATACAAGTATGTGTATGTGTGTTTAAAGTGTGTGCATCAAAAGGGTTATTTCATGCTGCTCCACATGCAACCATCAACCTCCCCATCGGCAAGGTGCTGGGCAAAGCCTCGCCGCCCACCATGGTGAACCACAGTCACTGAGACGTCTAATGTAGCAGAAGAGAAGGCGGCCGGGCCCAGTTTGTCATTCTGTTTGAATGCTGACTCAGACTTAAAAACAGGTAGAGCAAAAAAAAAAAAAAAAAAGGAAAGGGGGGATAAAAAACACTGTAAGGGGGAAGAGG
>VURO01002196.1:56944-69760 GCA_015108175.1 Pelvicachromis taeniatus
GGGGGTAATATCTGATGATGGAGGATGTTTATTAATATTGCATTAGCATCAGGTTGATATATCAAATGCCTCAGTTTTGACCTACCTGTCATATTTAACCAGCTCAAATGTGCAAAAACTCAAGCATCTTTGCAAACTCCGACTCTGGCTCACCAATCAGTGCAGGTACAGAAAAAAATGGAAACTCAGTTTATGATTTATGCGTGTCAAAATTTACACAAGAAGGCAAGGCTGCATGGTACCGGTAAACTATACAAGATCAAAGATCATTTGCTATGCTCACGCCTTTGCTCATGGTACGAGGGGTCGGCCATTTGTTCAGTTATTGTGAATGCACACGTCTTCAACTGTTGGTTAATGCAAAAGACAAATAAACTAATCACGTGGCACCAATTCAATGCATTTAAGCATGAAGACATGGTCAAAATGACCTGTCGAAGTGCAAAGTGAGCCGCAGAATGGAGAAAAAAAGTGCTACAAGTGACTTTGAATGTTGCATGGTTCTTGGTCTGAGTATTTCAGAGTGTGCTGATGTACTGGGATGTTCCCACAAAACCATCTCAGTTTACAGGGACTGATTTGAAAAAGAGAAAATATCCAAAGAGCGACAGTCCATGGGATGAAAATACCTTACTCATGCCAGAACTCAAATAAACCCTCACTACAACCACAATCTGCAGAAGAGCATCTCTGAGTGCAACAAACCTTGAAGCAGGTGGGCTAAAGCAGCAGAAGACCACAAAGAATCTGAGGCTGCCATTCACACAAGTTCACCAAATTTGGAAAACAGAAGATTGAAAAAAAACATTGTCTGGTGTGATGAAAGACAGTAGGATCATATAAATGACATGAAAACATGGATCCCTCCATCCTTGTATGAGTGGTTCACCCTGGTCATGGAGGAAATTTTCTTGCTGAGCATCATGCTGAGCATCATGACATGATAATGAGTTTACTGTATGATGACCTTCACATGACCTCCAGTGACCTTGACCGTCACCCGACCTCAATCTGAAAGAGCATCTTTGGGATGTCATAGGTTGGAGTATTACACTATGGATGTGTAGCAACTGTGTGATGCTATCGTATCAAATGTGGACCAAATTCTGTGAGGAATACTTTCAGTGAGCGTTGGTAAGTCTATCCCATAAAGAATTAAATCAGTTTGGCCCAACCTAATACTAGCAAGCTGCTACAAAAACCTTAACCTGCAGGGTTGAAAATAATCTCCCCGTTTCAACATTTTATGTTAAATATCAAACGTCCACCCAAGAGCAGACGAAGAGACAAGCAGCTGGAATAAGACGCCAGGACGAGTTAGGCTCTCTAGAGGACAGTCTGAAAGCTGTGCGTGTTTCTAAGGATCCTTGCCTCAGCAAACTTAAAGGCAATGTTTACCTTCATTCCCTGGGACTGCTCGCAGAAGGTAGGCAGCTGCTGGATGAAGCCAAGTAAATATTGGTAAGTGTTGGTGATATAAGGCGACATATTCCCCCAGAGATTTAGTCGCACTGGTGCTGAAGCCCGCGACTCCGCATAATCTGGACTTCTAACAAGGACTGCATGGAAATGTAGGGCAGAGATGTTATACTGTTCCCTTGAAAGTCTGTTAAAATCTCTGTGATTTGTTACTAAAAAGAAAGTTGGCTTAAAAGGGGGCTGCGACAAGGCCCAGAGTAAGACAAATAAAGATTCATTTCAACTGTGTACATGAAAAGCCACTCTGTGAGAAACAAGGATGAAAATGCATAGCTGTAGGTGAGCAGAGCAAGTCATCTTTAAGGTTTCCCTTCAGTCCAAACTACTATACTATATATAAAACCTGTCCATATGCTTTTGATCACCTAATATGACCACATATCCAGAGGGAAAAAAGACAAAAACATTGTATTTACTGCAGAGATCCCATTCCATTTGTATTACTTCCTAAGATTTATGAGATTTTCACTCTCTGTGTTTATTACTCACATATGAAGCACTATAAAAATGTGCACGTCCGGTTCCTTAAACTAAGTGATACGCTTAAATTGCAGCTCCAGACTTGTGTTCTTTTTCACTTTGCCTAAAACAGAGACCACAGTGTCTCTGTGAAATACCTCAGCAGCTTTTAAATTACTGCAAGTCCAAATCTGTGAGAGCAGAACGTGTACTTTTTTTTGGTTTCGTTTGTTTGGATTGTTTGACCAGGCTTGTCAAATCCATCACATTTCAAGTACCGAGTACAATCAGATTTGTTTTGGCTCTCACTGCCAAACTTTCTATTCAGGCAGGTTGACAGGTTACCACAACTCTTCCCAGTAAACAAGCAACGTATGAATACATGTGGCTTTTGTTTGGAGGAACAACTTCTAATTAGATGGTGTTGACAAAGAAGAAACAAAACGGCAGGAATATAAACCTACCTAAGCAAGTTTGAGACAATGGATGACAGTGAACTCTTAAAGTTAAACCTTTGTCCTGCTGCACTCAGTCTGTTTTTCTATACCATGCAACATCTCCTGATGACTTACAAATGTCGAACCCTGTTCATTTGTATTTCATGAACACTGTTAATGACATTGACATTAATTGAAATGAATTCACTTCTAATCCTGCCAGTTTGGCAGCTATAACCAGGCAAAAGGAACTGGACCTAGCTGCACCAACTGTTTAATAAGCCTGAATTAAAAGGACATAAACTATTCAAAGTATTTGCTATTTAGAAACTGCCAGGTAAAAAAGTGCTTAACTGAATCAATTAATGCTAGCTGTGGTCTACTAAACGTGAACTAACTCAATAACATACCAAAATTACTGTTAGTTCATTATTATTTAATCAAGTTAGAGTAAGCTAACTCAACAACCTAGAATTAGCTTCCTAACAACGTATCTCAATATGTGTACTTGTGTGTACTTGCATTCTCATGGACTCATTATACGTCATCAGTCGGAGACCAAGTACTGTTCTAATTCAAAGTATGCATCAAGCCGAGAACGCGAAAAAGTTCTCGCTCCGCCCGTTTTATCGAACATGCATCGGTGGATTTGTGTGGACTTGGTACAGCTAAATATCCCGTGATGCATTTCGTCCAAAACTCAAACGCGGAGAAGCAGGGCTAAAAACTTTTAAATATTACTCTTTCTGGGTCACAAAATAAACGTTTAACCTATTTTCAAGCAATAATGTAAATTTCAAATATCTACTCGATTTATCAAGACAATACATATTCGCAAAAGTGCTCTGACGTTTTCGGAGACGTCTGTTACCCACCAGCTCGATAGCTGACCAGGAGGTTGAGGCTCACTCTAGCCCGGCGAGAACAGCACACCCCCGGAGGTTATAGATATGGATGGATATATTTGATGGATGGATTGTCGGAGCATTACAGCTACTGTAATCAGGAGCCTCACGTAATAATCCAGGTCCAAACTCGCTAGCTGGTATATAATGATGTGCTACATGATCGCTAGCGACACAGCTATTTTACCATAACATAAACACAGTGAAGCTGGAGGATGAACGCTAACTTTTTTCTACTCCATAAAAGTTAACGTGACGGTTCCCGATGGTTGGGGACAAATGCAATCGCATGGCAAAATGCTGTAAACGGACCAAACTTCAGTCAGGAGAACAACTGAGAAAATCCATCCACAATACAAGGTTAGTCATTAATGTACTGCAACAACATGGGAATAGAGCAGCTGCGACAGAATTCAACATTAACAATGGTATGGAAGTGGAGGAAGCAAGAAGAATGAATTGAGTAAAGTTTGTTTCGCTTAATGAACCTTATAATCCAGTGCGCCTTATGGTCCGAAAAATATGGTATATTAGCAAGTTGCTAATATGCAACTTTTTGGAGTGAGCCAGCTCAACCATCTGATAAATCTAATTCTAGCTTGCAAATGTGCTAATGTGCTAACTCAACCAACTGACATGTGTCACAAGCTAATAGTGATAAGAATAGTAAGCAACACTGCAATTAGACCAGAAGCACTGGTTTGTTGAGTCATGTTTTCAAAGCTTTTTTTGCATTCACCCCAGCAATTTGAAACCAGAATGCTGGACAGGGTACGCTACACTCTCTGACCTGTCAATGACAAAAAGCACGAAGATTTATAAAGTAATTATCATGTCATATTAAATAAAACTTGAATCCCATAAAGAATGTGGTTAATCAGGCTCAAGAGGCCTATGGCTGTTTTCCCACAGATTTTAATAATGGATTTGAAACCAGAGGAGTCACACCCTGCTGGTTATTAGAGACAATGCAGGTTCTTTTCACAGCTTTTTTTAAATCTAACTTTATATAAAAGGTTCACTAGAAATGGATCCTTCACTGTCTTATTATGGGGTTCAAACTTCTTGGTATTTTTCAAATAATTTAATTTAGCAGCCAAATACTCACATTTGAAAGAGCTGTCGCCTACTGAAAGTGTCTGACACACCGACTGCACTAAATTGGGTGTATTTTTTATTTTATTTTTATTTAAGGGAGGACGGGTTATAAAACTGTAAATGTTTAATCATTTGCACAACAGGGAAATAAAACCGTGATAATAGTTCCAGATATTTAGGCTAAAGCCCAGAATTAGATAGGAGCGCAAACATCCTAAGCGTTGCATGAAGTCTGGCAGCTGAAAAAATAAATAAATAAATGACAGTTTCATAGAGAAGATGAAGACTGAGTTAGATCAAAGTTTACATTTAGATCAGTTGTAATCAGCGTGCACAGATTCGTGAAACGACCCCGTGTCTTCTTGTTGAAAAGGCACAACAAGCGCTGCGTAAAGCACAACATGGATGGCCTGTGGCACAGCTGGGGCGCTTCACTTATAGTAGGTTATTAAAAACCATTCCAAGAATTAAATTCAGGCAGTGTTTGAGAACATGAACATTCTCAGTAAACACGGCAAGCAGATAAAGCTGAGCAGACCCAATCACCAAAGCGCATACTGGTCAGGGCAGTTTAATGAAGGCGCAGGGATCCCGATAACAACACAAAGGAAGTGCGATAAAGAAACAAAGAGGAAGATAAATCCGCTCGTATAGGAACTTCTTGTGCATTGGCAAAAGTGCACACTGCTAAAATACTTAATTTCCCACCTAAAATAAAGTCACAATCATGCATTCCGTGTTGCGCGAATCACCGAGCACAATGCGCACGCAAAAGTAAGCAGACAAAGCCAAACAACGGGGACGCTGCTCCTACCTTTGCACGACAAAACAAAGCAATCCTCTTCTTCAAAATAACTTGTTTCTTCCGTGTTTCGAACCCCGCAGACCAGCCTTCACTCACCAAATCACCATTTTAAAAGATAAGAGGAAGAGAGACACGGCGCTTACCTTGTGTTAGTTCCTCTGTCTGCCTGATGTATGACGGCGGATGTCTGCTCTCCACCGCTCCTCTGTACGTTTAAGCAGGGCTCCACCAGCAGCAGCAGAAGAGGTGGTTGCGAAATTGTTAGTACGCGCTTCGGCTTGTTTAGTGGGCGGCGTGGCTCTCCACTGTTTTCATCCCGTGTTTCCAACCAGCCCTCCCACTCCTTGCACTCGCGCTGTACTCGCTCAGCCTCCCTCTCAAAGCGGATACGCCCTCTCACTGTCAGGGGAAGACAAAATAATGTGTATAAATAAATACATCACAGGCTGCAGGTATCAGAGTAAAACAGGCTGCGCTGCGCTGCGATGTGATGCGAGTCCTGCTGCACTGCCGAGCTCCTCCGGGGCTCTAACTGCTCTTCAAAAGGCATGTACAGTTTTAAAGTGGAAACAGATGCCGGAGGAGAAGGGATACACTCTGTCCTTTTTGACAAGTGCCATTCAGAAAAGCTAGGCATGTCTGTCTAGCCCCCCCTCTAAGCCCCTTTCATGCCTTACTAACTCATCTGAACTCTAGACACACGATGTTTGACCCAGTTTCACCTCTGGTCTCACATCCAAGTCCAGTCACCTATTTGTGCCCCTTTGTAAGCCCTAACCACCACCCCCCCGTGGTTACCCCAGTTCCTTTAACTGTCCTATTTTTTAAGTGGCCTCCATTTTACATTTTAAGCGCCCACCCAGCATAGCCCATTCATGCAGTCATTAATTTCAGGCTAGATGTCCTCCTATACAAATTTCTTCTTAAAGGTTGTTCTCACTTTCATGCCACTTCTATGTATAGCTCTTAGCAGGCGGCCTCCTTCAACAACAAGGAAGCTTTGGTCGTTGTCATGCCATATAAGGCGCTAAATGGCTTAAGCCAGTGAACCTCAACTATAAAAATACTGCCCGGTGTAGCGGCTGACATTAAACTATAAACTATGGATCTACCACCCACCTAAACACTGTTACAGACCATCCCCCTAGGGCAGCAGCACCCTCCAACGGCAGCAGCCCACCCCAAACATCAGTCTACTCCAAACCATTCATACGGGGGTAAAGAGACAAAGAGCCCACGGCTTTAACCAGGCCTCCAAACTCTCCAGCTCTCCTATTTTAACTGAGCATCCATGATCCTAGGGTTTTGTGGTCCAGATTCTTGTTTGTCCTTATGATTTTCTGATTCTATTTCATGATAATTCTCTTGATGCAATGTAGTTTTGTGATCCTAGGTTTTGATTTTGGTAAAAGTGGTAGTGTTAGTTCCCTCAGTGTTTCCCCTCCTGAGTCATCGTGTCTTTGTGATCAGTATTTCTCTGTTGCTTTCTTCCTTCTTCACTTTGAAAGTTTAGTTTCTTTCCGTGTCCTGCATTAATTCTAAAAACTCCTGTTTCAAAAAAGTTAGAAAAACAGAATGGAGCAGCCTTCAAATATCATAAACCCATATTTTATTCACAAAATAGAACATAGAGAACATGTCAAATGATTAAACTGAGACAGTAAAATATTACCTCATTTTAAATTTCATGGCAGTAAACAGGAATATTTTGGAACTAATTATGTTAAATGGGAAGTGGTCAGTTACACGACTGAGTATATAAAGAGCATCTTAGAGAGGCAGAGTTTCTCAGAAGTAAAGATGGGCAGAGGTCGACGAAATCAGCAAAACGGCATCTACAAATTGTGGAATCATTTCAGAATAATGGTCCTCAACGTAAAATTCCCCAAGACTTTTAATGTCATCAGGAGAGAATATGTAGAAATCTCTGTGTGTAAGGGACAAGGCTGAAAATCAATATTGGATGGTAGTGAACACTGCCGTGCTCTCTGTGCCCATTTACGCCTAGCAGCTGTTCTCCTCAGTTATGGACTGCTGTTAAAAGAAGAGGGGATGCCACACAGTGGTAAACAAACTCATCTTTAGTTCACTGTCTTTTATATTACCAGCCTGCGTGCCTTGTTTTTTTGTTTGTTTTTTACCACATTTTCTGCTTCTTTGTGGTTTTAATCTAGGATTGCTCTTTGTATATCCTTTTTTGGGTAGGTAGATTGTTAAACTTTATTGCATTCTTTAGATTGGGTGCTTTGAACTCTACTCCACCACATCATGTTATGTGCCAGAACAAGGCCAGCCTAGAAACCCTACAACTCAAGTACTGAAAGGATTGGCTGCCCTGTCATATTATAGGCAGGATATGTTCACTGCCTGTCCTTCTGATGCCATGTATACTGGAGCAAGCAAGCTAGAGGTAAGAGCCTGCAAGAAAGTTGGTCTCTGCGGAAGCATAAGGATTCCCAGATCGTGCTGAGGGAGATCATTTTCTTTTCTAATTGGGAAAAATGAAACATTCTGCAGAAAGCCATGAAGAAACATTCAGAGTTGCTTTATTTCCTGTTGTGACACCTCCACAGAAGGCTACGGCGAGTCAAGCATCCCAAAAGTGTGAACATTGAATGGATATGGTTATGCACAAGCAATAACCAATAGATCTGCAATAATTGTAGCTTTGGGTGGGTGGTTTTAATATTGTGGTTGATCAGTGTGTTGCACTTTAAAGAATAACAAAGGCCTCTTTTAAATAAGTGGAGGAAAGGCAGTGGAATTTGGCTTTGAGTATACTTTCAAGTGATGTCAATTTCGTCATCAGAAGGCGAGGACGAGGCCCGTGGGGATATCCATATGCCTGCTGGGCTTCTGTCACTGTGCTGATATGTCCACTTATATTACAGTGCATCATCTACGCATGCATTTCAGGCAGCAGACTTTACAAACAAGTAGAAGAGGCCATCGTCTCTCCGACTGTTAATGTCCACAACAGAATATAAGCAGAGGCTCAAGTCAGACTTTTGTTTGAGGCTGAGTCCAGGTTTATACTCAAGCTTTAGTTTTGCCTTCCCACTTTTATTTTCTGTCACTGTTTGCTTATTTTTATGCAGTCAAACTACTTGGGTCGTATTAGGAAAAGATTATGGTTTGGATAAGCTCAAATTTCATTGTTTTCACTCTCCAGTGTAAAATCCTAGTAAAATCCTTTGTTTCCCCCATTCATTACTGATGAGAATGCAAATTCTGACCTATAAATAGGCAAAGGAGCCCATTCTAATAGCCATACAAATGGAAATGACAACAACTGGCTTCTTAGCAGGAGCCTGATAAGATGAGCAGTGGGTGAGGGCCCACTGGTTACCAAACACCTCTATTGTTGCAAAATGCTCCTGAGGCTGATCCAATTATTCCTTTTTGATAAACCCAAACAGCCTAATTTTCTTTACCTATAAGCTTCACTGTTTCTGTTGTTTACATATATATAAAAACTTGCCTTATTTAAACCAATTGTTACTCAGTCAAATAAAAACAAAGATGCAGTAAAAACTTTTTTTTAATCACAACACAAGGCACTCTAAGAGAGTAAAAGAGGTTTCTATTAAATATAATATATTGCAGAAGATGAAAATATTGCCATATTCCCTCATAGGAAATTCAAAAACTACAATAATTGTTAAAGTCTGATCCTCTGAGAGTATTATGGGGTATTATAACCACTTTCTGCCAGTGAAGGAGCTCTGATTTGCTTCAAAAGTGATTTCACCAGCATCAGATTGAACATTAGGATTAAATGTGATGAGTAATTAAAAGTAATGGCAAATGCAGCTCACAAGCAGACAGCTGAGGTAGATGCTGGGAAGTCTCTCTGTTAAATTATTAAAAGGGGGCCTTGAGCATGCACTGAAAAAGATCTTAGATATACTGTATGTGTTAATGTGTGTGCTTAAGTTTCTTTGAAGCCACCTGTGTTGCAGACCTAAGCCTCGGTCCCTCTGGAGTTCAATGACTGTATTGCTGCAGCCTTTAATACATTTGCTTTAATTATGGAGGATAAGGAGTTTAAATTTGTGATGCATCAAGACTCTGAAATGGCAACCTCCCCCCTGGAGTCCACAAATGTCTGACAGAGCTTCAGGCTCCAGGGAAGTTTGGGAACTCTCATGCAAGATTGAGTTAATGAAAACAGATAGGACATCTGAAATGCTAATGCTGACTTTTTGGTGCCTAAATCTGGCTGCAGCCCATGGGACACTGGTTCAAATACATCAGTGAGCCCGTGATAGAGACGTGCACTTGTCATGGGAGAGCAAAACTAAGCATTAGCTTACCCTCACTTAAATGCTGTCCATTCTGCTTTGCACCTACAAACAAAATGCTTGGCAGAAACCAAAAATGTGTCCTCCTAAGACCAACATATAGAAGATCGTTCACTTTATTCTGTCAGAGAGCAGCGAAGCTTTACTCTGCCCCAATTTCTTATCCTTTGTTCCACAAAAAATATACGAAGCTTGCTCTCCATTGACATGCACATTCGCTCTGTCCGCCCACATGCAGTTAATTAAAGGAACCGCATGCACGGCTCAGCCAGCTTGTCAGACCTGCCAGTCATCAGCGCAGCATGACAATGATCTGACCATCACTGGCTTAATTGGCATTCGGTAGACACGCTCCCCTCCATACTGTAGGCTAAATAAACACACAGACAGGCAGGATGCAACCTTCGGTCCTCCTCTCTCTTGATCGATAGCCCTACAGCAGCTCACCGGACACACGAGCAACCGCTGCGGGAGGATTCTTTAACCTGTAAACTTGGCTTAGAGGAAAAACTGCACATGAATAGTGCTAATAAAGCTGGAGAGGCCAACTGAATTGTTTTGGGAGCTCTTGTCTATTCAGAACAAGAAATCAAATCACTGGATCACGTTTAAAAGTTGAGAGCCTCAGCCAGTGCAGGAGACACAGAAACACATTCAACACATCTTCACTTATAGAGCAAAGAGAATAAGCTCTTTAGGTTCCTGCACACTGTTTGTAAGGTTAAAACTCCCCAGTTTGACTTACAAGATAAGACTGACGGGACTTGGCTAATAGACACATCAGGTCCAAGTCACAAAGATCTAGAGGCTGGTCTATGATCAACACAAAGTAATAATGGTTGATGAAGGCATACAGTGCAGTGCCAAGAGCCTCCTTTCAACTCTTTTGGTCACTTGCAAACATTTGCATGGAAGACCTCGAGTTGTTAGCGAACGCTCGCTAACTATTCTACTCTACTGCGAAACGTGCAACATGAACAGTGAGGTGCATGCAGTCGTGCGGTACAATTTTTACTTTGAAAGAGAACCTTTTAAACTTCCGCTCTACTCTTTTCTCAACCTTTGCAGAAACATCAGCGTCTTCGGTTGATCAACTACAGGTGATCTGGTAAATGGACTGGTTCTCACTGCTTTTCTACTCTGAGCACTCAAAGTGCTTTATACAACTTGCTTTGTTCATACAAGCACTTTATTCCAATGCCTTTTCTGTGTATGTGCTATCTACTGAATGGATTAGAAAGCAACTTGGGGTTAGTATTTTGCCCAAGACTATTCGCATGCAGACTGGATCAGCAAGGACTCAAACCAACCTTAACCCAATTAGTAGATGATGAGCTACATCCACCTTGCAACTGCCAACAACCACTCACCAACTGCACAAGGAAAAAATATACATTTTTTTTACCCTATAACAGGAGGTCGCCAGGGGTTCTAGACCCGTGTGGCTAAGGCTTATAATATCCATCACACATAGCTCAGTCTTTCAAGACTTCATCATTAGGAGTGATCAAAAACAATGTTTTAAATGTACAACGGAAAATATGTTGGTCTAAAGAGATAACTGCAAAGCATTGCACCGGTTAAACACCACAATGTCTTACCTGTTACTATCTCAGAAGGGAAAGAGCGCTTTGAGATGTTTTCATCCTGGAAATCTGACAAACTACTCTTTATGTCCTAGATTTAGCATTGATTGTTGTTGCCCTTGATCTATCACGTGACAGCATATATGGTCATGGTCAACATGGACCAGTTTTTCTTCCTTTTCTTAACTTGCCCTGCCTCCAATTTTTCATTGCAGATAAATTATTTTCCCAGCTTAGCTGACATATAATTCCTTCTGGATCACACCCAGAAGCAGCTTTGATTTAAAATAAATGAGCAGAAGCATTTACAAACTGCATTAGTGTCAGTAGGAAGAGGTGGGGGTGGATAGTGGGCGTACAAAGCACTTGACTCTCACACCACAAACTGTCAGCTTTAGTATGTGGCAAAAAAAAAACAAAACACTTTGGTCAAGGGAAAGAGGTTCATGTTCTATTTTCAAATCACAGATTTTTCTTTAAATAAAGCAGCTAATAGACTTTTCTAACTTGGTTCTATCAGAACCAAGAACTGCCAGTGCTTGGACATGCAGAGAAGGAAGAGTGCATATATTGAAAGTTTGCTGAATGTGGAGCTGCCAGGCAGGAAAAAAAGAGGAAGACCACAGAACATTCATGGATATAGTGAAGTGAAGCAAGATGTAGGCTGGGGGGTTGGTGTGCTAAATGAGGATGGTAGGAATAGGGTGAGATATAGACAGATGATGTGCTGTGGACCAGTAAAAGCAAACAACCAAAAGAAGAAAGAAGCTGCAGTGGATATTGTAATACAAGCTTGGATGCTCGCGCCTTCCCTGAACATATTGAATGACCATATTTGGAAAACATTAACAACACTTCTTCATTATGTTTGCATAAAATGTAATTTAAACCATTTATATCACTCCTGTGAGGCATTAATACGGTTTTGTTTTTTATTGTTTTTTCTTCAAGTTATTTTTGGGAATATTTTGCAAGAGTTTTTCTTTACTGCCACTTTTACTTCAGTTTCAGCCAGTTTCACTGCTCTTTGTTCAGTGCCTGCACCACCTTCTTTGTACATGCACCACCAGTTGTCCACCTCCCACTTGCCAGATTATCTTTGCACTTCGTCAAGTTGACCGTTCCAGCTTTCAAATTCCATTTTTTCTGTTTATTCTTAGTTTATTTTCTCGTGCATTCCTGCACTATGAAGCAATTCAACTTACCCAAATTATCATTTACTTATCTGGCTTCACTTATCCTAACTAATCAAAAAAAAATTAGCATGTCCACTGACAGCAGCAGAGCAGTTGATTCACATAAGAAACATTAAAAATATGATATGTGAAAAATATGGTTAAACCCATAATATAGGCTGAAAGCAGCACGGCTGTGTGTGCGTGTATGTGAGAGTGCACTGAATAAATGTCAGATTGTAATTATTATTTCATTATTTCATGTACTATTTAGACGGACACAGGACAGGTTTACCTTTTACTCCTTCAGCTGCGACTGCAGTGGTGTTTAATGGCCCGAGAGCAAGAATTAATCTAAAAACAGAATTCAAACGTAATTAATCTAGCAATAATAATATTAATAATACTTTTATTTGTAGAGCACATTTTAAAACATAGACTCACAAAGTGCTTCACACTTTGATTAAAAACTGCACATTAAAGACAAGTTTACAGGTTCAACATTCATTCCTGCATACACAGATTAGAGCAACAGCCAAAAATAATGTGGGAAAGATCAAAAGAAAGT
>VURO01002196.1:69780-93496 GCA_015108175.1 Pelvicachromis taeniatus
GATCAAAAGAAAGTTAATCTAAAATTGAGTTTTCAGCTGTTTTAAAACAAACCGCTGACTCAGCCCTCAGTCTGTCAGGTAGGCCGATACGTCAGGCTTCCTTGATCTGTCAGGCTGGTTAGCCTACCTGACGGTCTGAGGAATCCTGACGCTTCCAAAGTTTAGCAGACACAGCCTAAAAAAGAAACGAGATTCCTCTAAGAATCTGTAATTATTACTGATGCTAATTAGAGAAAGACTTCAGACGCTCTTATTGTCAACACACCGATATCTGAGCATCTTCCAGGACTCGTGATGATATTTTCCAGAGTATTACCAGGCCAGTAGGCAGTAGGTTTGTCCTTGCTCATTTCTTATCTCAAACACAACCTGCTCTGAACTAGATCACCAGTAAGTGAACCATCATTGTAACAGTGAAATCCCAGAGTTTACCCTCAACGTGAACTCAAAATTCTGCTTTATAGCACAGCCCTGCGGTTTCTAATCATTCTGTGTCTTTTATCTGCTAAGCTTGGAATAAATATTTGGATTTTACTCTCCCCTCCTTTGGTATGTATCCTGCGTATAACTCCTCTCTCTGAAAGCATTACATCAAAGTGAAACATTGTCTGGATCCTGCCACTTCTTGGTAAATGCTTTTCTCCGCATCATCTGAAATGGAATAATTTCAGATTTTGGACTGTAGGTCATACCACACTGTAGCCTGACTGTAGTTCAGTCAGAATCAGTAGAGCCAAAACTGCTGTTTAGTGGTATTTCAGCTGACTTATTGGTGCAGATGTCATTTTGAGCAGGAAATAAAATACTCAGAGAATAACCTTCAACCTGTTTCACACAAATATCTGAAGTTTCCTTTTCCTTGCAGTTGGATTTCCTTTTATTTGTGATAATAATCATATTCCACAACAATCTTTGTGGCTAGTCTCAAATTGGCGCCTTTGTTCCAACGTATTTTACACAAGTCCGATTTAGAAAACTGTCTTGTCCTACAGTATTGACTTTAGAAAAGCAGAGACAATCAAAATGTGGGGCATTGTCTTAATATGTGGGCCAGGAGGACAAGGGCTAAAAATATTGTGCAGTCCTACATAAGGAGGGACATCTGGTTACCCTACACGGCTCTGTTTTGGGGACCTTGCCACTAGAAGGTAAGAACAGCTGCACTTTGCATAGCTCGAAATATTTGACATTTCCTTCTTGGATGTGCAGAAAAATTCAGATGGCTGGGATTCCTGCTGGACTCTGCCAATATTGATGGAAAGAGCAATAATATTGCAATTGTGTGTTATCAAAGCTGCGGCTAAATTGTCCAGAACTAGCAATCTGGTCTTGTAATTAAGGTTGGATAGAGCAGGGCAGGATCAATTTGGTATTTATGTTAAGAATTATTATCTATTGTGAACATTTCTCCAACCATCAGGCCTTCTCTGAATATCCTTTCCAGTGCTGAAGTGTTGCGGCCTCATCAAGAGCCTCTTCTGAGGATTCATAATGCTACACAAGTTATCGGCAGATTGATTACATCATACATACATGGTTATCTGCGGCAGCAGGATTGTATCTGTCTTATTTATTGGGCTTCAAAAACTTGAATTCTGAGTTTCTTTCTGTTTTTCATCCTTTCAAATGTGCATTTTGTGCCTCTTATGGCATGCATACCATAAACTTCAGGACAGGTCAAATAATTCTTTACAGTCTTTACAAACTAACTCTGTACATCTGTACATCACCTGGGGTGACTGTCAATATTCATTGTTGATGGGGAAGCTGTTGCCTTGTTGCTGACAAAAGGTGTAGGAGGAGAAAGCAAGCAGAGCTATTCTGCACTTCTGCTCAGACTCTATTTGTTCAGGGTAAACACACCTACTGTTAGTATTTGCTTAGGTGCTATAGCAATAGTCAAATTATCATGATAAGTATTCCACATTATGCTATGTTGGTGGTTTTTATCGCTGTGTTTGGCTCACATCATCAACTGTGTTAGACCTGCTTTTTTGTTTTTAAGATCATCTTGAAAGCAATTATGGCTAAAAAATGTCTGTGACCACATCGCTCTGTATTGCTTCTGTCTCTCGTTGTGGTTTTACCTGCTGCTTTTGTTCTGCTCCCTCTTTTCTTATTGTCTGTGTCGTGCTCATTGTTGCTGCTGTCTCTAATTTCTGTTTGCCTACCTCTCGTTCCTCAAGCTTTTCATGCTTCTTTTAGACTGCCATTTAGGTGGATTTGTTTATTTCCAACAAATAAATAAAAAGATAAAGTGAAAAACCAAGATGCACCAATGAGGTTGGTATCAAACATACATAAACTTGGTATCAAGGAAACTAAATTGCAAACTAAACTTTATACAGGCCACCTACATTCTCATAGCTATAGATGCACACACATAACAGTAATAATGGACAACAGTAATATTTAAATTGCCAGAATGAGAACTCAATAAAACAGAAAAGACAAACGACTTATTTACAGAGTGGATTACTACTCGATTTCATTTTGAAGTCTATTCGATTTTTAAGTTGTTATATAATATATATATATTTCTTTTGTAAGAGCTATGAAAGGCTAGCTTTTTGCTTTTTATTTTCCCTCAGCGTTCGTCATATGCGTCCTCTTAACTATTAACTATTGGTCTCATCATGTTGTTACTTGTAGTTATTGTTGCCTCAGTTTTTCCTTCCTGCCCGTGTTAGATGTTTCCCTGTTTAGTTACTTCCTGTTTTATTTTGACAGTCTTTGTTTCCTTTGTCTTATATTTAGTCTTTCTTCCCTGCTCTTGTTACCCCTTTTTTATTTCCAGCTGTTTCTTCTCATTGTGTCTGGGTATACAGAGCCCCGTTTTCCCCTTTTTGTCAAAGTGTCTGTTTATCATCCCCATGTTTTCACCCATCCTGTGTATTACGATTTTGTCCTTGAACACCGAATAAGGTTATTTTTTAGTTAATTCTCATCTGTCTGTGGGTTTTTCTCACCCACTCTTAACACATGGGGAGAGCATGCAAACTCCACACAGAAAGCCCCCAGCCAGCCGGGGGATTCAAACTCACAACCTTCTTGCTGTGAGGAAACGGTGCTAACCGTTGTGGCACCATAATGCCCCTTTCTTAAGTCTAGATCCTTAAAGAATCATCAGGATAAGAGTGTTTTTAAATCACAGTTGATGGCGAAGCTAAAGCAAACACTTGATTATGCATGATTGACTTATTTATGTGCGGTGAATGACAGGTGCAGCTGCAGTGGAGTTAAGGATATCTGTTGTCCTGAGGCAAAATTAGAAATCCGTGATTTTTAACAACAGCTTCTGTATAAATTATTGAATATTTAACCAGATGTTCCTGTGAAGTCTAGATGTTTCTTTTTGGTATTATTAGCAGAGGTTTCGATGGTGTCATGGTGTTGGACGTGCCAGGTTTTGTGCACTCTGTAGATTGAGAAAGCTTTTGTATGAGTTTTTTTAAGTAGCAAAGACAGAAATATCTGCCTGTACATGTTAGCTTGATACCAAATACACACATCAGTTATAGTTGTGAAATTCTAGAGATATTACGATACAGCGCACCCTTTCAAAATGTACCTTACAGTTACCTTATATTTGTATTTGGATATGGACAACATATTTATAGATTTATTTATTTATATGGGTGTGAGTGTGTTTACTTCCTGTGTTGTTATATTTTCTCTCTTTTACCCGAGGAGGGGTCTAACATAAATAACTTAAACTAAGCAACTGGAGTGATGGAGACCACTTTTGACAGAGTAACAGTCATGAATTTATGCTCTTCTTTGTCAAACAGCAGCATGAAGCCAAAAGTGACGCTTCAAAAAAACTTTTTTTTTAACTTTGTTTCAAAAACATTTCCAGACAAAAGAGTTTTAAACACTCGGTGTGTAAAACGTGCAAAGATATCATGCATTAAAAGTTTTCTTAGGACTCGCCTGTTTTCAATGCAGCTGATCAGACCAATCGTGTAATTTTGCAGGACAAATTTGTAGCATTTCATTTTTCAAACCGAGCTCGATTTGTTTGGGGGGTTTTGCCATTTTTTGCATGCAAATAAACAGATCTGACCAATCAGATTGCTGCTTTTGGCAATAAGCATGCTGGTAGCTCAAAACACACATAGGTATAGAATATACAATAATATGGAAACAGTAAAATAATGCTATTTTATTTCAGACACACAGCTGGACGCTGCTTCGGGTCAATCGGTTTCTCTGCCTCCTCAGATGTGGTCCCAACTCTGCCAACAAGAGCTCAACCTGCCCCTCTGACATCCTGAAATATGCATGAAAGCGATCGTGATGCAGCTTCAACTCCTGGATGAAACTGTGAAATTCTCCCTGCTCCTGGTGTCTCGTGAGAACTGGATGAAACACCAGGACCAGCTCATCATTGTTGTCAGTTTCAAATTTTGAAATTCAGTTTTTTAAGGACAAAAAGGGCACACGGTGTGTGGATGATACACGACAAATTTGCATCTAAATTTTGCTCTTTTTTTTTTTTTTGCAAAAGCACTCAGTGTGAAAAGACAAACTGTCTTTGTTACTGTCAAGATGTCAAACTGTGTCTTTGACTAATTGTGGTTTGGTGACAATGCTCATAGATAAATACTCCTGACTTGCGAGTAAAAGCTCCACAAGATTTGGAAGAAACTGCAGATTGATCACAATCTGCACTACTCCGTCTGGAAGACGGTGTGTGCATTGGTGAAGTCACCAGCATCACTAAAGGGGTCAAATTTCTCTGGCTGTGGAGCTTTGATCTCAAAGCGTTGCTGGTCGGGAATTTGAAGCACGAAGGTGCACTGTGCATTTGCAGTTTATGCACTGACAACTGACAAAGCTTTGAGAAATGTTTGCAAACAGTTCATAGTTAAGATAAGAAACAGTAGAAATATCGGACAGTCCGGTTGTTCTTGATTGCATCATTGATTGGCTGTTTTTGTGCATGTTTGGCCTGCTGTTCCCGTGCTGCGTTACTCATCAGTGCAGCAGCTCAGAGATTCCCAGACTGCACAGAGGGAGACGCAGCAACAGTTTGAAGATGAAAACTCAGCTTCAACTTCTTCTGCGTCCAGCCTCAGTGACATCTCCTAAAAATTTAATTTGGCATGTCTGCCAGAGTTTATGGAACACATTTCAATACTTTATGTGTCTCTGTTTGACTGTCACTCACTTAACTACGTTAATCTGGCTCTCTGGTTGGGCTAAGGCAGGCCTGTCCCTTGCTCAAACTTTATACCTCGATGCAATAAATTACTTCCAGTACTTTCAGAGGACATTTGCTTGTTGAACTGTTGCAGCTGAACATTGTTCTTTATGTTTGTACTCCTGCAAAATGAATTTGGGACCGGGATCAGGGCCAGGGCCCTCCCTGATGCTGTTGCGTGATGGATAAGACGTTTTTCACAACAAGGTACAAATGTGACAACACAGATATGTCAGCGTGCATCCAGCCAATTGAAAGGGTATCGACGGGCTTAAAAACAGAGCATCCACATTCCTGCAAAATTAGGTCAGCTGCTGCCGTCTCTAAATGGGACGGCGGCTGAGATGAAAGGCGGCAAGCTTCGGCGGAGATTTTCACCGCTCCTGTCGACTTTTACGCCACAAAGAATCAAACACCTGCTGCCACTTCAGGCTATAAATGGAGTAATTTAGGGAAGCATGCAGGCTGATGCCGTGTTTGTGAGAAATTTGCGATATCACAGCGGAGCGCGTGGCTGCTGTGTATGTCCCAAACACAAACCCCTCAAGCTCCCGATGTTTCCTACTAGTAAATTAAGGTGAATCTCCTCCTGGCGGGATCAAACTCTTCAAAGGATGCAACATCCAAACAACAACAACCACCCCCTCCTCTCCTACACCCAGTCCTTCCTCTATTTTCCCTTATTAGCTACAGCATGTCTCCTCTGCTTCCATGGGAGCTTATAATTGCCTATTGTGCTCGCAGCTCGGCTGTCTCTGTGATGTACTGTGACAAGCCACATCCTCAGAAAAGTAACTCCTGATCCTTGTCTCCCACACACATCTCCCCCTCACCCTGCCGCGTGTCTCTTGTAATGTAAAGTACATGTCAAGTGGAAGTGTAATGTATGTCGAGTGGAAAGTGAGCATGCACGCGGCGTTCCCAGGACAACCAGTTTGTCAGCTGTTCTCTTTGCCCGTCCAAAGAAGTTTGTTCAGAGTCACAAGCTGCGAGGCGCTCAGATGGAAAGTCTGGGAACGAAGGACGAGGGGACAGAAGCAGCCTTTTTGAATGCCAATATACAATCATTTTCACTCTGATAGTTTTAGCAGCCTAGAAACGATTTACACAGCAAACCGAGCGTAATACTTGACAGATCCCATTCTTTAAAATTAAAGTAACATGTCTATATTTTGGGAAATTGGCTTTCTGCTGGAAAGAACAGCTGGATTTAATGGCAGACTGTATAAAAGGTAGATGTAGCTGCATTTTCAAGCCACCACAATGTTGTTTTCTTGGATCATCAGATTTCTTGGATCACCTGCACCACATAGCAAGTCATATTATTAGTCATATAACCCAGGTAACTCAATTCCAAAAACATTGAAGTGGTAGAAAACGTGGTTGAGATATCTAGTGCGGTGCATCGCCACTTGCGTTGGCATCCATTTGTAACTCTGATTGTCCACGGACCTGATTTTATGACATTGTAAAAAATCTTTCTGAGAATAAAAATTTTTTGTAGTGTTGCTTTGGTACATCACTGCTGGACTTTAAATCAAACAATCAACATGTGAGTGAACTGCAGACTTTCAGCTTTAATGCCAAAAGAGTGTTTGAGCCACTTCTGCACACAGTCTCTATTTTCAGAGGCTCAAATGTAATTTGAAAAACTGACATAATATAATGATTGTTTTTAATCCTTTGATGAAAATTATTTGCCAGTCAATGACTGCCTGGAGTCTGGAACCAGTCGACACTAAAAAAATACTGACTTTCCTCCCTTGAGATTCTCTTCTAGGCCTTTAATGCAGCTGCTGGTTGTTTGTGGGTCCCTTTGGCATCACTGTTGTCTTCAGTAACTGAAAACCTTCATTAGGCCTCGATCAGCTGACTGACTTAACCACTAAAAAATATCCACTTTGGTTAATTTGAGAAACTCTTCTGCAGTTTGTTTTCCGTTGTTTTTCTTTGGTGACGTGAAGCTTTTCTGTGAATCTGAGCAGAGAGTATACCCCTGTACACCCCACAGTTCTTTCTTCTACTTCTATCAGCAGTTATTAATAAACATTAGTGATCCATTTATCACTAATGACCCACTGGCAGCCATACATGCACATGCTATAACACAATGTCTAACAGATGACGTAGACTTCTTCACATCATGAGCTGTTTCTCATCTTCTCCATGCTTTTGTCTTCACATTGTTCTGGTTCAAGTTCATCTGTTCAAATATTCTTATTTATTTATGTGCCTGCTCTTTTCACTGTTTTCTGATAAAGTCTAATCTGACCTTTCTGTTCTTGACTGTGTTTCTAGTCATGATTGTAGACTTTTACAGTGATACGCCTACATCCTTGAAGCTCTTCTTGATTTTGTTAGATGTTGTGGTAGAGGTTTGCTTAACTCTATCATCATGCACTTTCGTTGTCATCTTTGGTCAATCACTTTTGGTGTTGCTGAGCAGATCAGTGCATTCCTTCTTATTAAGAATTTACCAGATTATTGATTTGCCTACTCCTGTTTTCTTTGCTTTCTCTCTGAAAGTTTTATTTTGATTTGACCTCATTTGTAAAACGACAATAAAACCTCTTAAGTTTAAGCTGGAAGTATGTGTGTCAATCACACCTTGATCATTTGATTTAAACGACCAAAATGATGTGTTTTCCCAGCAGATTATGGACACAACTTTATCATCTCATCAGTGAACATTAACATTAATGAACATCAATGCGTTTGACTGTAATGAGTCTGTGCTGCTATTTAATGCAGTAGGGTGCTCCACTTAAATTATTCTTTTCAGCGATGAACTACAAGTCATTACCCTCCCAAAATGATCTCAGGGATGAAAACAGATCTTAAATTATTATTAATGCTGGGGTTTTTTTTTAAATATTTTATGCTTGTTTTCTTTGTTGTGCAGTTTTGGTGCTCATTTTTTTTATTGTTGTTTAGATATTTAGGAAGCTTTTATTGTGGTAGTTGTTTTGAATTTAATATTTTAGTTTTACGCCTGCTCAGGTGACAGACCAATAAAAATCCAGCCATTATTTGATAACATATTTTTCATTTTTTAGCTTGTCTCTCTGGGTAAGTACACTAGCTTTTTCCAAAATTATATTTATATTACACATCAATTATTTTTCATCATTTCATTCTTCATTACACATTTCTCACCCTTGCCCCATTACGTGTTTGTTCATAAATATTAAATGATAGAATATGGGACATGTAGCAAGCTCTAATGGGTCTAATGGGCTCATTTAAAAGTAGATGCAGCATATTACCAAACTGTTTTATGTAAATAACTTACTTTATTTGTGGCTTCATTTATATTAAAAGTGGACTCCTGGGCTGAAAATTGGCTCCACTTTCGACTCTGCTGATTGCATACACGTGTAGTTTTTTGGCCCTCAAAGATAAAAAAATAATTAGCCCTAAAGGGTACATTTTTGCAGATTGTACCCATGGGGGCAGAAATAGATATCCTGCACCTGTGGCCATACACTCAGAAACTCTCATATTTCAAATTCTGCTGGTAACATCAAACAGCATGAAAGTCACTATGGTCAGCAGCACGGCAGAGGCAAAGTAAAGAAAAGAAAAGACGAGAGGACTTGTACGACATCCACAAATCCACCAGACTGAAATGAAGCTCATCCTGTTAAATTAGTGTAATCAGTGAACTTCTCTCATCAGAGGGATCTACTCCGTCCCCCATCTGCTCCCTGCCAACCACCGCAGGGCTTCCTCGGCTGATAGCACCCCGCGAACTTGGCACCAGGTTCAGCCACCGTGATGAGGACATTTACATATTAAGCATTTGGCTGCTGCTGGCATCAAGAGTGATTTACAGTTAGCAGGGCCCGCGGGCCGAGGCTGACCTTGTGTGAATCACTGGTGCTCCTTGTTTTATGATCTGAGCTCCGGCAGTGTGTGCACATTCATGTTGTTATCAGGGATCCGGAGCAGAGCCGTAGTTTTCTCATAACATCATCAGACAACTCACACAAAGGAGCTAAACAACCAAGCACTTACTGACATGTGTGGCTGAGCTCTGACTAATGCACACCCCCATTAGATGGGTGAGTTAATAATAACTGTATAATAAAAGTTTAACCTGTACAGCACACAGTTACAAAGAGGCGTGCAGATCCCGAGATACAATACATACAAACACACTGTAGCCAAAAACAATGAAAAACTAGCTGTGGTTTGTTTTAAACCATGGATTCAGTCAAACTGTTCTAAAGATGAGCAGCTACAAATTAAAAATCATAGAACATGTGAGAATATATTGATCAGATGGTAATAAAATTAATAAAGTAGGTTAAAAAAATTTTAGAACTTAATTCAGTTCAATTTATGTAGCGCCAAATCACGAAAGCAGCCGTCCTAAGGCTCAAAGACCCTACAATAACCATTCAGAATAATGAATCCTGAATTTCACTGGAAGGCAGTGAAGGGAAGAAAGAACTAGTTTTTTGTAAAAAGCTCAGGGCAGGCTTGGGTTTTTTGTCTTCCCTGTCTTCTCTCTGAATCTTTCTTCCTCCTTCTTGTTACTTTCTTGCTCTCAGGTAAAGATGTGGGCCACTGCGTCCTCGCAGGTCAGCTTGCAGGTGCAATTATCTTTTCCTGTTTTTTCCTTCCACACCTGTAGTACATTGACTAATCAGCTCATGATATTTAAAGATCGGCCGGTGTTGCTACACTCCACCATCATCGTGGTAAATAGTTCTCCTTTTTTTACTTTCTAGCTCAGTAATTCTCTGCTTTCATTTATTCTCCAGTTGTCTGCCCGAAGCCTGTGTTATGCTTCCAAGTTCACTGACCTGCATAACTTCAAGGAGTTTAATGAGCACAGCCAGTTTAACTGGCCTGAGCCAGTTAAACCACTGCAACTACAAAACGAAGGGCTTACCTGCAGTTCACCTGCCTGCTCTCCATTGAATCTCTTATTTCCTCACTGGAATTCCCCCTGCCTCCCCCTCCAAATCATCTATTCAAGAACCCTACCCACTGTTAACATCTGCCCCCTGTTCAGCACAAACTCCTGCTCCAGCTGTGAATACTCCCTCCAGAGTCGCTTACCAGCTCTCTGATTACTCATTCCACCCTTGCAAACAAACCGAGTGTAATCTTTGGGTCCATATTGCGGTTAAGGACAATTGTGTTCTGAACTGGCTGGATCCAGTGAGGACTGAGACACGCATGTGAAAGGTGAGTTATAATGATCAATACCGTATAAAAAGTGTGTGCTAACAGTTTACGTTACTGGCTGAAAATGAAAGTTTGCAGTGTCTTAAAAGTTTCCTTTTCGAAACATTACTTAGATCAGTGGTTCCCTAACTTTTTTTGCTGGGCCCCCGTTTGTTTAAAAAGAAAACTGGCACAAACACATCCAACTGCACACACCCATATTTTGTTTTCAAACTCCATTGCAGTTTATTCCACACAACTTTTGTAAACAATTAAACAAATAAAAGTAAACTGCAATAAATTACAGGTTGCAATAAAAAATAACTAATAACTCTTTTAAATAAAAGAAAAACAAACCATCTTTATGCTGTAGTTATTTAATGTGTAGGTGTTTTTTTGTTTTTTTTTACTCTGTAATAATAGTCAATACTGCTCTCAACACATGTTTCAAAAAACTGCTTCTCTGTGCAAAATCGGTGTAAAATCATAAGCGACTGTGGGATACTGTTTGTCCGTCATTTGGACAGGGGGAACAAATTGTGGCAGGATCAGCATGATGTTATTTGTATCCCACTGTAACTTTACTGTGTAAAGAGCTAACATCTACAAAATTTCAGCAGTAGTTAGTCGTTATAAGAAGTGTCTGTGAACTAAAAATCAAGAATGCGGGATACTGTTTGTCCGTGATTTGGACAGCCCAGTGTGTGCTCGCGACGCAGGGGAAACTAATTCTATCGGGGATACCTACCTTGGCACCACAGTTGTGCAGGTGAAGCCAAAGGCAAGATATGCTTCATCATATTATCTAGTCTTTGGCTTGGAAGGAAGTTGGTTTGTGTGGGAGCCCCGTCAAAAACTTGTCCATTATGCTAGCAGTGTCCAAGGATCCCCACTTTGGGAACCACTGGCTTAGATGAAAGAAACAGCGTTGAATGACCTTTGAAATATTCAAAATTCAAAACCAAAGAATTAGATTTAAACAAATTATACATGTATTCCAAATGTTGTTTCACAAAAGATGCTCAATTAAATATAATGATAATAAAATAATACAATGCTGGTCAATAATAAGATTCTTAGCACATAGTTTGATACTGATGAGAGCCTTCATGTAGCCATTGAGCTCCCCAGAGAAGCTGCTGGGGGTTCAGTTTTGTCAGGTCTGAAATGGTCTGTGTTGGTAAGTGCACTTAACCAACTGTCACGAGTAGTGGTGGTAGCATTAAGCTCTGGGGCTGTTTTCCACTTAGTGGTGCCAGATGGTTGAAACGTGAACACAGTCGGGTATTCCAACAGGACAATGATCCCAAACACATATAAGAGCTGGTGATGGAATGGGAAGGCCTTGGTTGTCCCTAGGACAAGTTTGAGGAGGTGGTCAGGGAGAAGGAGGTCTGGGCTTCTCTGATTAGGCTGCTGCTCCCGCGACCTGGTCCCGGATAAGCAGAAGAAGAGGGATGGATGGATGGATGGATGGATGGATGGATGGATGGATGGATGGATGGATGGATGGATGGATGGATGGATGGATGGATGGATGGATGGAGAAGCTTGTTGAGGGCTACCAAAAGCATCTGGTTGAAGTGCAACTAAGCCTGTGTTTTTACATTTAACCCTCTGTGTAGTAGAGAAAATCCAAGATAAATTAAAACTTATGCACCCAATTCTTGTTTAAAGTCATTTAATATGTATGCTGTTCAATCGTTCCGGCCTGCAAAAAGAACAATTCAAAGAAATAATTTAAAGGCCCACATTACCATGACATCCATGCTCATGATGAGTGTATGTAAACCTCAAACGCCTCATCTATACTGTCCACTGCATCATTCACCTTAAGCTGAAGATCAGAAATGGTTATGAGGATAAAGAGTATCGTCGTGCTAAATCATAACTTTACAAACACAACACTTTGACCCTTCATGAGATAGTGCTGTAGATCATCTTCTGACTGCAAGTGTTGCACTTTTTATGCATTTAGTTGTTCAAATTAAAATGAGGTCATTATAAAAATAGACCTGAAAATAATAAATAATAAACTTTTTTTAAACTACAGGAAGAACACATGTTTGAAGCTTTTATTTATTATCTTTATTCACACAAACCTTCCAGAATGCACACACTCAACTGCTCAAAACAGGCTGAAAAGCGATAAGACATCTGCTGACTCATCCCTCGACTGACCACCCAACTACTCCCTTTTGCTTCAACTCCAACTGGCCTTTTCCCTCGGCCTTATTTTCCCCTAAGCATTTCTTTCTAAAAAGATAGACGGGATATGCTGATGACAATTTACCGATATACCCCCGCCGCCACCACCTTCTGCTTTGGCTTCTATCATCCAATCAAATCCCCCCTTTCAATCTCGACTCGATGAGGAAGAGATATGAGTTAAGGTGACCTCATTCTGAAAGAGGCTGGCAAGGCTGTATAATTGGATACTCTGACATGAGATTGAGTTTATCCCAGGTAAAAAAAAGGCCCCCACTGACCTGCTTTCCCAGAGTGTTTGCGCAGGGATGGATGTTTGTGTATGAGAGTAATCACTTTACAGAGGATGAGATGGGGCCGCTGCTCCTTGAGCCTCTGAAACAACAATCAGTTTACGCTTGCTGAGAGGTAAAAATGCGACAGAGGTCAACTTTAGTTATCTTTGCTGCAAAGGATTGGCCATTGGTAAGTCTTCATCCAGTAACTGATACCTTATCAGTAACTGGATGGATTACCATGAATTATTCTGAGGACATTTGTGTTGATCAACATATAAACCCTCCTCACTTTGATCATCCCTGACCTTACTGATACTGGACAGATGAGGCATGGAGATAGCCGCTGTGATGTCCAATCTCCACATTTTAAATCCTTAACTTTAGCATTTTGGCACCACATTGATATTAGGTGATACGAAGGCAATACCATCCTTGTTATCTTTGTTGATATGAATTTTCTGTCAAACTGTGTGTTTTACACTAAAAAAGTCACCTGATAAGAATTCAGAAGTGTTGAAATCGTGCGGTATATAGTCCTGTTTGCCCCTTTGCTGATTTCCTAGATTTTTTTTTTCTTACATATATGTCACACTTAAATGTTTCAGATTCAAAAAAGGTATTAAACCTTCCAAAAAGTTCAACTTTTGGCCTTTCAGTCCACAGAATATTTTTGCAAATGTCTTGTGGATCATCAGGATGTTTGTTGGCAAATGTTATGCGAGTCTTTGTGTCCTTTTTGGTCGGCAGTAGTTTTCACCTTTGAACCCTCCCACCGGTGCTGTTTTTGCCATTGTTGAATCAGGAATCCTGACCTAAACTGAAGCAAGTGAGGGCTGCAGGGATTTAGATGTTGTTCTGTGTTCTTTTGTGACCCCCTGATGAGTAGTTGATGTGCTCATGGAGTAATGTTGGTTGGCCAGGCACTCATCACTGTTCCAAGTTTTCTCTGTTTGTGGATCATGGCTATCACTAAGGTTCACTGGATTCCCAAATAACTTCATGACTTAGAGCCAGGCTATCTGAGCTGGATAGCTTTTTAACAATGTGGATGATTTTTAGTTTTTAGTAAAACCTTTTTATTTTTGCCTGATTAGATTAGAGCCCAAATGAATTTTGTGTCCTTGGCTGGCTGATTTTGTCAGGTTACAATCATTCACATTCACAAGCTTAAATGGACATTACCACTTTTTCCCCAGGTGCTCAGATGTGACAGCTTAATTTCTTTATGTGATCACAAAGCTGCTTGGACTGTTGGACAGGCAAAGCAAACAGCTTCTTACTGTAAGACACTGTAACTAAGAACTTACTTGGCTTTTTGGTAATTATGTAACACAGTGATTTTTTTAAAATTCACATAGTTCACAGAAAGACACACGTAACACCACTACAGTGCTGCTAAAAAACACTGATTTACACCAATTTATTTGGCGAGCTTCTACATCAGAGTCTCTGTCAAATTTTACTGTAATATAAGCATGAAGAGGTAAGTGACACACACATGGCTGTCCCTCCCTGAGCCAACACCACAGAGCAGTAAAGGCCATTTAACTGCAAATATTAATTGTTTTCAGTTATTTTCTTGATTCTTCTAAGTTTTAAATAACCTAGTATTTTATGTTAAAATCTAAATGTTTCTATTTTATTTATTTACTTTCTCATCAGAGCACCCTGTTGCCTCTTTCTTAACAAACAAAGATTACTTACTGTACCTGAGTAGGACATGGGGAATGGGAATCAGCTTGTGCTTCCAATATCTTCGATTACAGGGAATTACAGATGAACGTAACCTGCCTTTTCTTTGTTATTCTCAAGCATTTAAAATAAATCCTTTAATTATGTTTAAATGCTGATGCAGTTTTAATTAGCAGAATAGCCTGTAGCATTTTTGCCTTTGAAGCCAAGCTAAGATGAATTTCAGGGAATATTACAGTAAAGGTCTGATCAAACACACCCCAGTAAATCTACTGAGGTGCAAATTAGTACTGGAAAAGCTGGAAAATGTAGCTTAAGATAAAAAATGAATAAAAGAGATTTTATGCATTATCGTTTGTTTGTTTGTTTGTTTGTTTGTTTGTTTGTAGTTTTTTTTCCTCAAGTTTGATGTTTTGCAGTGCAACGTCAACTATCACACAGAAATTTACTGGAATCCCCCAAAATTGATGAAATAACACATTTTCGGTTGTGTGGGAAGCAAGAAAAAAGTATAGCAAAGCAAAATATATTTCACTCTTAGATTCTTCAAAGCAGACTCCTTGTGCTTTGATAACAGCTTTGCAAACTCTTCATTTTCCTCAAACAGCTTCTTGAAGTCATCACCTGAAGGAGTTTACGCAAACGCTCAGACTTGATAGGTTGATTTTCCTCCTCTCCGTGCTCCAGTTCTTCCCAAACCATCATGTTTGTGGTGCAGCAGAAACGCTTCCAACATCTTCTTCCAAGATTGTGACAGTTTGACAGTTTGTTTTTGGTTCATTTACTAATAGGGTGGCACGTCAGAATGGTTTCCTGGCATTTAAGAGGTTAAAGATTTGTTAAATTATCCTGTTTGTTTCAGTCTATGTTTGTTTTTAAATCCAGGATTAAGGAAAAACAATGCAATTTTTCATCCCGGTCATCCCGGAGCTAGCTCTTTATCATCTTGAGGATATTTGAAAAATTTGCACCGCCAGTGTACTTTTTAATTGTGGATTTAGAGAAAGCATGAGGTGATGACAAGCACTGCTGTGCCATACACCTATAAAATGTCTGTGCCACTGTTTTCACTCCACAACCTCACATTTAACAGGTGCTGTTGGTGCTTATGGGAGTGGTTGGTGCCATTCGGAAAGAAAATGGGTGAGTTGTGGTATGTGGAATCATACACCCTTAAAATTCAGGCTGTCGCAAGATGTACACTGTATGAACATGCTGATTTACATCAAAACGCAGCTTCATATGAACTGAAAATATATTTCTATAGGTGGTATTGACATGAAATTCTCACAGGATTTGGGGAATAATCCATCCAATCCACACATGCAAAGAAATCAAACCATAGATGTCCATAAATTAAGTTCTGTGTAATAATGAGAAATGACACAGAGAAAAAGTATTGAACATGCTTACTGAAATACTTATTATACATACTTACATTACACATAATGCTACAAAAGCCTTTGTTGGTGATGACAGCTTCAAGACGCCTCCTGCATTGAGAAACTAGTCACGTACATTACTCGGGTGTGATTTTGACCCATTCTTCCATCCAACAGTCTTTAAATCCTGAAGGCTCAGGATTCAGGTCAGGTGATCGGCTCGGCCAATATAGCGGCTTTATTTTCTTTCTCTGAATCCAATTGCGAGTTTCCTTGGCTGTGCTTTTGAGATTATTGTGTTGGTGAAACATTTACCCTCGTTTCATCTTCATCATCCTGGTAGATGGCAGACGATTTCTATGAACAATGTCTCTGCACACTTTTCCATTCATCCTTCCTTCAGTTACATGAAGCGTGCCAGGGCTGTATTCTGATAAACAGTCCCACACCATGATGTTCCTACCTCCAAACCTTGCTGCTGTTATGGTGCTTTGTGGGGAGATATGCAGTGCCTTTTGACTTCCAAACAGGGTTTATATTGTCTAAATGTTGCTTAAACACTCTTCATCGTGCTTTTTATTCAGCAATGGAGACTTGTGTGGTGAGTGTGCACACAGGCCATGTTGAGTGTGTTACTAATTGTTTTCTTTGAAACAATTGTACCTGCTTCCATGTCTGTCTCCACAGGTGCTCCTTGGCTCTCTTTTGATAATTCTTTTTACTCCTTGTCTGGACGCTTGCAGGGAACACCTAGTCATGGCTGTTTTAGAGTGAAATGATGTTCTTTCTTTTGATCACTGGAATCTTCAGTAGTTTGTCATTCTTCAGCAACCAATACCATCTGGGTTTTGCAACAATAAGGCTACAAAGGTCTTGCAAGAGCGCCTCAGTTTTAGTCCTCATGGGATGTTTCCCATGTGACACCTTGGTAATGAGACACCTTTTTATAGGCCAGTTGGGACTGAACCAGCTGATATTAATTTGCACTAAGTGGCAGGATTGCTTTTTAATTACTGACAGATTTCAGCTGCTGTCATGACTTTCCATGCCTTTTTGCAGCTCCCTTTCTTCAAGTGCTCAATACTCTTTCGTTGTGTCATTTGTCATTACTGCACATAACTTAATTTATGGACATCTGTGGTTTGATTTCTTTGCATGTGTGAATTGGATGGATTATTCCCCAAATCCTGTGAGAATTTCATGTCAATAGCACCTTCAGAAACACATTTACTTAGAAAACTGGTGACGTGTTCAATACTTATTTTGCCCGCTCTGTTTCAATTTGTTTGATTATTGATGTCGAAACAGTTTTTCTATTTAATTCGGCTGGCACAGTTGTTGCTGAGTTAGGACTTCTTAGTTGCAGTGCAGCATGTGACAATCAAAAGCAAGTAATTAGCAGTGGCTCATGGTCAAAGTAGCTGTTCAATTTGCTCGAATCCTTGAATTGCTCACTTCTTAATTATATCAAAACAAAACTATATTCTACAAGATGCATGACTGCACAGCAAAGATAAGAGAGGGGCTGGGTACAAGACTGTATTTTAAAAGATTTGATCAGGCAGTTCAATGGTTAAATGTATGGTATGGCAGATTACCAATCCAGCCCTGGATACAGCTTTTATGAATGTGTGATTGGCTAAATGAACCTTGTTATAAAAAGTGTTTTGAGTGCTCAGATAGACTAGGACACTATATAAATACCCTCCATTTATCACATGTTATCAACAGTGTTCTTCAAACTGTGGGTGAGCATTCAGTAATCCATGAGCAGTGGCAGGAGTCCATTCAGGAGATATAGCCAAAATAAAAGTTTACCAAGGCTGTATGTGCATCCACTTCTAAAGACTGAATTGAATTGAATCCAGTTTTATTTATATCGCACCAAATCACAACAACAGTCACCTCAAGACACGTTTTATTGTAAGGTAAAGACCCAACAATAATACAATTACTGGACTAGGTTTAGGTTGGATCATTAAGGTTACTCAGCTCTAATGTTTTGATTCATTGTAATGAAGAGATAATGGAAAGGCTTCCAAACTTGACAGGAATGATGTAAAAACAGATGTAAGGTAAAAGTTTGTGAGTGTAAGAATATGCCAACTTCCTGAGGGCTGTTTATGCCAGAGTAAACTCAGTTTGAGCCACCAACAAAGACAAGTAGAAACTACTTGTTTGTTCAATCATTGGCCAGCACAAGCATTGGTTTCCAAGTATCTGTTGGCGTCCATAAGACTGGCAGAAACATTTTGGACTTCCTGCCTATTCACACAAAAACTAAATTTCACAAGGAGAAAAAAGCACACAGAAAAAGAACATCTTCCTCCAGAAAGACTCGAGTTATTGGAGGAGTTGATTGAAAAACAGGATGTTATTTGAGCGTGTTCTCATCCCAACATGTCATGTAATGTTATTTTATCGTTGCCTGCATCTCAGCATCACACACTATGTGTCCTTTGGCATCTGTGATGCACCAGTTGTAGCAATATCAATACACATGAGAGACTTGCGCCTTGGTTTTATAGAACTTCAAGGTGCATATTAATAGAAAGTATCAGCCAGATACTGATTTTACCTTTACTTGCTGTAGATTTAAGGACTAAAAACCTCAATAATTATTAGTCATTTTCTTAGGGCCACATTTACCTTTGATTAACAGTTTTGACTCTAGTCTGAGTCTGGTTGTCTCAACTCGCACACTGGTCCAGATGTCAGATGTGTTGTGCGATTTAGGCCACATCTGGCCAAAATGAGTGGTCCCAACCCATCTCAAACTCAGCTCCTGACCACATCTGACCCTCTCAGCATTTCCCAGTACTGAAACTAAGCTGAAAACAGCAAAGATTAAGACAGAATATATCTGCTATCTTGGTATTAGGTTATGTTTAAGCACTAAAAGTCATTATGATCATGATCAGGTTTAAAAAAAGATTGTTGGAAATTATATTCTTGAAATAAGTACAGGCTACCTATTATCAGTGACAGTTATTATCAGTGAGAAGGTGAAAGCTATACATACTTAATTCCCTGACCAGAGGTGTCATATTTAAAAGGATGACTTAAATGATACTCTCCAGAATTGGGACTTCTGAACAGGTGAGCGCTCAGGTCAGGTATTTTTGCAGGTTGTTGCAAAGGAGGCAAGCCAGAGGAGTCCAAAGGTGAGCGATGGAGTGGGCAAACAGGTGAGTAGCAGATAGGTATTTTTCCCCCAGCAGCAGGTGAGTCCAGTTTGCAGAAATTATCCAAAAATCTTCACTGGGGAACAACATTCATGGAGGAGTTTCCAGTTGTCTATGGCGATGGCGATTTGATTTATACAGCACAACATATTTCATTATAGGTAAACTCAATGTGCTTAACTCAGAAGATAAAAACACCAGGAAACCACCAGGGAAAAGAGGAAAAAGCAAGGTCAGGAAATTCACAGATTATGTGATTACCACCACTGAGGAGCAGAATGTGGAGGCTTGAGGCGGTCTTTAAATACTGCAGACTTGATGAGTTGATAACAACCAGGTGGGACGGCGGGGGGTACGAAAAGCTGGAGAAAAATCTGCAGAACCAGCCCACTGCTGCGCCTGAGAGGTGATAAAGAGTATGAGGAAGAAAGGAAGGAAAACAAACTCAGGCCTGCCGGAACGATGACTGCTGAACCACAACGGAGCCCTAACGATTCAGGGAAAGCCTATCCTTTCATGTGGAGGACAATGACAAGTGTATCATAGGTGTTAGAAGATAAGTCTCTGTAAGATCTCAGGTCCCATCAAAACTCACACATTCACAGCAGAAACGAGAGTTAAGGATGGAGGGAGAGGAAGACAATGACGAAGGCCTGTAATATAAGAACCACCCCACCTGTCTCAGAGGAATAAATCCCACACAGATCAGGATTAAGACACAATGCTGACAGTATCTACAGCATGTTGTCCTTCACATGTCATGCAGATTGAGCTTTGGAAGACAGGATGCCCTGATTGTCCCACTATCACAATCTTCAGATAATAGAGTGCCTGAGGAGCTACATGGAGCGACTCAGGGGGTTGGGGGGAGGGGGAGACTGTCGCAGCTTGATGGACAACAGAGTCTGTCTTAAAAAAAAGAAGCTGTAAATCCACTCAGTTTGTGTTTTTCGCTGCATCTCACTCTGCAGACACTGTTAATCTCACGGTGTCGCTCTACTTTCTCACCCAAATTTCCTCTTTCCTGTCCTCCTGCCCGTCTGTCTCACTTTCAGATCTCTGTGTCTAATTAATTCTCTCATATATCTCAGGCTGTGGGTGATCAATGACCTCTCACTAATTTACTTGGCAGCACATACAGTACAAGTCGAGCGCTATCTGGCAGAGCTGCTGGTGGGTACAGTACATGTCAGCAGGCGGCCATGTGCAAAGTATAAAGTGAACTGGCCTCTGAATATATCGGAGGCTGTATTAACATCTCAGTCGCTGCCTGGAAATGAAGCAGAAATTGAATTTTGAGGCCCACTGCTTCTTATTTCAGAAAACTGACCTTCAGTTCTAATGCTAAGTGGAGATGGATGAATATATTATACACTGTGTACAGAGAACCAGCCCACCAAACAGCTCATATATGTCAAGGGACCTCATTATAAGAGACAGAAAAAGATTTTAAACCAGACCAATGAGACTGAAAACACACAAAAAGGTGTCAAATTGATAAAAGGCACACAAAAAAAAATACTGTGGAGAAACAAAAGATTCATGATAGAGGAGCTTCAGTTTTAATGTTAATTCATGGCAAGTGAAAATGTATTTATGAATACATTTAACCCTATTTTAAACTGTAAAATGTTTTTTTAGTATAACTAGAAAGAGACGCTATAATTGTGCAATATTATTACGAAGACACAAGAAAAACAAATACCCAAAGTAACCACAAAGATGACTGAAAAAGGACACAAAATTATTCAACAAAATAAGAGAGAGATGAGAAAAACTACCAAAACTATCACAATAATTTTACACAAACACAAAAAAAGAGACAAATTAAAAATATATATATATATATATTTTGAAAATAACAGTAAAAACACAAAAAATGACATGTTTGCTGTGTAGAAGAGGAGGACGCATTGATTGCAACAGCAAGGCTTCATAGTAGAACTGACCTGCCTGCAGCCCAGACATTTCACCAGCTGTAAACATTTAGAGAACCATGAAACAAAAAAATACAACAAAGAAGATCCAAGAATGGGTCAACATTCTTCTCCCAGAAGTCCAGCAACTGGTGTCTTCAGTTCCCTGATGTTTGTAGACTGTTGTTAAATGAAGAGAGGCTAAAAAATATAATAATCCATCCATCCATTCTCAGTCGCTTATCCTTATTTTTTTTTTTAAATAACAATAATAAAAAAAATGATAAATTAAAAATAAGTAATTAATTTAAATCATTTTCAAAAATTTAATTAAAATTTTAAAAAAATTTAATAAAAAATAACTTTAAAAAGAGGACACCACACAGTGAAAATGGCTGTGTCCCTGCTTTTTTAGCCATCATATTCAGAACAATGTTTTTCTTAAAATGTTGTATTTTCCCAGTTTCAACGTTTGATATGTTTTCGATGTGCAGTATGTGAATAAAATATGGGTTTATGACATTTGAAATTTATTGCAATTGCAAATGACCAACAAAAAATAACTATTAAAAAAATAAAATTGCTAAATGGAGATGCAAAACAATCTCACAGACTCAAAAACATACAAAATAACTAACAAGACCTAAAAAACAAAAAAAACAAATTTAAACAAAGGGGGAAAAAACACAGTACAAGAACTGCAAAATGACACACAGTCGCTACACATGATCATTACAAGGAGATGCAAAACGATGTGCACAAACAGAAGCAGAATTACTACAAAGAGGTGCAAAGCAAGGTCAAAAATATTCATAAAGATTCTAAATAGTTACAAGAAGACAAATAACTATTCAACAGAGCTGCAGGGAGACTGAAAATCCCTTCCAGGAGATGCTAAATGTTAGAGGCGTACTTGTGCAGTGTACTAAATGAACTGGCCTCTGAATATCTGGGAGGTTGTATTAACAACCCTGTCGCAGCCTTGAAATGAATCAGAAATTGAGTTTTGAGGACGACTGCTTCTTATTTCACAAAACTGACCTTCAGCTTTAATACCGGCAGAAATGGGTGAATACATTATGCACTGTGTATAGAAACAGCCCACCAAACTGCATCCACCGCAGCAGAGTTTTTCCCTCCTGCTATGTCCAGGGGTCTAATGACCTCGTTATGGAATGATCTCCAGGGAGGAAATTTCATGCATTTTGAGATGAACCAAACCGTGACGGTAAATGTGTGCACTTTCACACTTGGACGGCACCTCTGCCCATCGGCTCCATCTCCTCCTCCCCACCTCTGATTCCAATTCAACTCCACTAATCCATGATAGAGGCGCAGCAGGATCTCCAGAAATCAGTGACCGGGTCAGCTGTTTCCTATCCACAAGGGATTATTTCAGCCTGCCTCAGGAAAGCAAGAGAAGAAAAGGAGGAAAAAACTCCATATCTTGTGTTAACAGGCTCCCAAAAGCAGGCAGGGGATCAAATCTCTGCACACTCTCGAGGTTTATTCATCACACTTACAGGGATAAGCTAATTTTATGGGGAACGTGTTACATTTAGTGACGATACCGTTCAATTTAGCTTCACATCAGAACATCAGCTGAGAGAAGCATCTGTGAGATAAATTATTTAGGGTTTGAGCATCACAGATTTAATTAGGTTGTGAAAAGTGAGTGTGTTCGTTGTTGCGGAAGCACCGGCGCGATTGTTCACAGCGTGAATCGTTCAAAAACGGGAATGCAGAGTACAGTAGAAGTTTCTTTTCTCTTAGCAGACCACATGGTGGAGGCTTTCGCGCCATCTGTGCTTCAGCCTCATCATCTTTGGTGAAAATGTAGCGGGGCTTATCGCAGGAGACGCACAAAGAGAGCTCAGCTGAAAGAGGACATTATGGTGTCTGACAGTATAAAGGCTGCAGATCTCAGTGTGTGAGGCTCCCACTGTTTTGTGAGTCTGAGCTGAAGTGTGGGAGAAAAGCGAGTGACAGGTTTGGTTCACGCAGCAACTTATCTTTACAATTACTGCCATATGTTTATTTAGGGGGGACGATATTATATTACTGGGCATTTATTAAAGGGTATCTATTATGTTCATTTCCAACTTCTTATTTTTATTTTTTAATTCCAAGTACACATCTTAAGGTTCCCCTTAAGATATAAAAACGCTCTTAAAAGCTTGTGATATTGCAGGAATTGAGTCTAGGAACTGAGCAAGAAGAAACTAGCAGTTACTCTGATGGTCAGGAAGGGTCTGCAGAAAAGGAGAGACACAGTTAATACTGATATGCAGTGGGGAGTTGGGAGAGAGAGTTAACTCGGCCTGAGTTCTTTTGTCCAGAGGGTCATGGTGGTGTACTGGCAGATTTCTTTTCTGATGTACTTATCACATATTTAACCATATCACTTTAGTAATAGTAGTATCACTTCGTCACTTAGCTTCACAAATGTGTCTTATGCTCTATAACATGAGTTCTACACACACACTTTGGGGCCATTTTAAGTTCATGGGAGACGTTAAACAGATAGTTTAACATCAGGGATGTAAATCTCTGTAGGTGACGGCTAAGCAGAAATCAAGGTCATAATTTTCTCTCTGCGAGGGGGAAGGTTTTAAGGATGGGACTGAAGGTATAGACCCCCCCCCCCCCCCCCCCCCGGAGGGGGGCCCAC
>VURO01002202.1:6371-23048 GCA_015108175.1 Pelvicachromis taeniatus
AGGGTTTTTTTTTTTGAAATTTTTAAAAAAAAAAATTTTTTAAAAAAAAGGAATTTTTTTTTTAAAAAAAAAAAAAAAAAAAAATGTGACAAGGTTTGGTGGAAATGGCATCATTTCTATGCAGATACTCCTGGACATGTTTTGTTGCGTTCCCTTAGGCCTCAGGATTTTTGGACATTGATTACACTTTCAGGTAGAGCTGGAGCGCTAACCTTGTGAATCGGTTTGGAGACGAGCTCCTCCCATGAAAGCTGGCAGCAGCAGGACTTTGAGTCATTCAAGTTTCGAGCCTCAGTGGGAGAGCAAAGACATAAGGGTGCTCCCCTTGAGCTATGCAGGTTGTTTAGATAATACAGGTATTGCTGCTGTGTGCTTTGCCTCTCAAATGAGCTGCAGCATTTCCTCTTTCTCTCCCCGAGCAGCAGCATCACGTGACGATGAGCTCATCTTAACGTGTGCTCTATGAAACTTCGGCTGGCCAGTAGAGGTCTTTTTACCTGTGCAGCGTGAGAATGTGTAGGTAGCTACACAGCCTACCTGTTATGAAATGCAGCACATATAGAGGCGCTCTTCTGCCCTTCCTCTCCAGCTTGTCTAGTCATTTGCCCTTTCCAGTTTCATGGTCTTTTTTGTTTGTTTGTTTACTGGATCGTGATTCTCAAGGCTATTGTGCAGTTTATTTCTGTATTTATTTTAGCTGGAGGTGTGCATGTGCATAAGCACTCCCATCTGTGTAGTAGTTGAGGCCAAGTAAGAGTTCTTGTCTGGCTGAGCTCAGGGCAATTTAATTTCCTCTTCACCGTGGTCTCATCTCGCTCATCTCTGTTATTGCTGCTGATGTTGTGATCCCCAGTGAAGTCAGGAGGATAGGTTTTCTTCCCCTGAGAGCCAAGTGGAATTTCACCAGAATTACCTGTTTACATGGCTAATATGTAGGAGATGAGCACAGCGGCCATTGTGAGCTTGCCTGTCTTGCAGCTGGAGAAACCAGGCTTCCAGTTGGGAATTGGGCAACTCGGCGTAGGCACATTAGAAGCTCAGTGACTCTTTCCCTTTGTTTTGCACCTTGTGGTTCCTTTGAGCGCTCTGCTGCCTCTGATAGGTTCATTATTCCTCTTCTCCTCCTGCCATGTTAAGTTTTCTCTCTGCTCGTCTCTACTCTGGGGTATTGCTGTTCGCGTGTCTGTTGTTGATCATGGCACAGAAAAGCCCGCTGATGACTGTCTCCATGGAAATGTGTAGAATATGCTAGAGTCTATGAAAGAGAATGAAAATTCTTTTCATAGTTGTTTGTGTTTCTTTTGCCCTCAGTTCTTTTTCTGTGTTTTTCTGTTTCCCCCCTCCACTATCTGCCCACTTCTAGCTACAAAGCTTCTCATTAGCTCCACCTGGCCTTTATTTCTAGGCATTTCCTTGCTGCTTTCAAGACCCAGACAGTTGTGTGCATGTGTGTGGTGAAGTGGTTGGATAGAATTGGGAGCTTTGTTGACACAGCAGGTGTTGATTTAGCTCCACAGTGCTGCCTTTGTTTGTTCCACCTTCATTCTTCTTACGCA
Source organism: Pelvicachromis taeniatus (assembly GCA_015108175.1). Classification (NCBI taxonomy): domain Eukaryota; kingdom Metazoa; phylum Chordata; class Actinopteri; order Cichliformes; family Cichlidae; genus Pelvicachromis; species Pelvicachromis taeniatus. The sequence goes on from VURO01002202.1 coordinate 7,928, forward strand.
CAGAAAGGGCAAAACAGAAGAGGCTGGCAGGCTGAAGGGCAGTGCAGAGATAAGAGACTGTCCTTTATTGCTTCTGTGCATTTCAGCTGGTTCAGTAAACAAAACCATTGCTTGCAGAAAGTAAACAACTTTCGTTTCAGGGGCTTTCTTCACTGTTTTTTTTTTTTTTCCCAGCAGTACTTTTATGTTTTCTCGGGTTTAAATGTTAATCTTTCCTTTCCTTTATTTCCAAAACAGATCATTTTGTACTCGGGTGACAGGGCCTATGAGAACTACGACACACCCGTCAAAGGTCGGGTCCACTTCAATTCACCTGATCCCAAGAATGGCGACGCCTCTATCAACATTTTTACGCTGAAGTCAACGGACACTGGCACCTACCAGTGTAAAGTGAAGAAGGCTCCTGGTATCCGCAGCAAGAAAATGCAGCTGGTTGTTATGGGTATGTAGAACAGTCACTAAAGCAGAACAAACCACATTAGCATTAGGCTAGCAGTGTCCTGGCACTTTTTTCCCTCACAGGGTAAATTCTCTCTCCCTCTGCGGTGGAAATGCACCAGATCATACGCCCTTTGTCCACTTTGGCTGTTTTGATGTAATCCTTCTAAGAGAGCATAACCTTCCCTGTGGCTGCAGAGCATTGCCCCGATTAAGATAGAATTCTGTGTTTACCCTACGCTCGCCGCGATTGTGTCTAAAATGATTATACAGACATTTTTAAAATAGTTTTTTCTGTATTATTATCATTATTCTACCCATTTTATTACCTGCTCTGTAAATTTGAGGACAAATTTCACAGGTGAAAGTGTGATAGGATATTTTTATTGGCTATCTTGCTATAATGTCATTCAGGAAAAGTACAGTAATTACTCTTTTCTATTTAGAAACCTTAATTAACACCTGAGATTGCGATGGCATTGCTAATTAAAGCTAATTTCCACTGTTGCAAATCAGGTGGAAAAGGCGAACAGGCTGAAAGGAAATGGAGTGAATGCGCTCAGCTGTTGTTTTTATTGCGCAGAGTGAGATGGGTGACACATCATAGTTGTATAAGTCAGATGATTCAGTCCCCAGGCAAACACACTCACGCACAGTGGCCTCACTGGTCAGTCAGGCAGCTAAATGATGTTGAAAGTGAATCGCCTCCCGAAACCAGCCTGCTATTTGCATGTGGGGAAAAACAGCCTACACGTGTAACACTAGTGTGTGTTGTGGGATAAGCTGTGTATTTAGCTGCTATGGAAGTGCTGTTATCAGCATAGTTTCTGTTCTAAAGATAGGACGAGCTCCAGAAAATGGCCGCCTCTCCGACCACACTGCACCAACTAGCTCAACCAGAAAAACACAAGTTGTTGAGAAGCAAACCTGCGACGCAACAGCACAAAGCATCTCTCAAAAAGGGATCAATGCTGCAGATAATTTGGCCGAAAACTGTGGTAGCATCTGACTCGAGAAGCATCGACAAGGCCTTTGGAGGCAAACTGAAAACATTAGTCACTGCTTCAGCCATTGCTAATACATTTGAATGTGCATATGCTGTGATAGCTTCTCCTGCCAGCTATGTTTCTATAGTTTTCACCAGTGAGGGAGATTTAAAAACGGATTATTTATGAGTATCTTAAATGATCTTTTGTTTGAAATTTTGGTTAGTGTTTAAAAAAAAAAAATCAACAACAAAAAAACAGCCTAGTTACCAATCCTGTACGAAACATAGGCCACATGCAGCACAGCAGCATAATGTGATGCAAGAACAAATACCTGCTGTGTTTTATCCACCTGTTTCTACAGATCTGTTACATTCACTGACTTTTGTTAAAGTATTAATGAAACATATACCCCTCTCACTGCTCTCAGCTGTCGAGGTGTTCTAGTCATCCTCCTTATTTTGATCATTTGACTTTATTTGTTCATTCTGAGCTGCTGTGGATAAGGGCATCGGCTAATGAATAAACATGTAGTGAGGCTGAAATCCGGATAGCTTTAGCTGTGAGTGTTTGTGTGTGTTTGAGCGCGAGAGAGATCGCTCGAGGCTACAGAAGCTGACAGGTTGCTAGTTGTTGACCCCAGGGGTAGGGGATGTTAAAAGGAGAGGTGAGGACATCTTGCCTGCTCTGCATTTTACCTTGAGGTTGATCTTGTCACAAGGTGGATGGTCCCCAAGAACAGGGCAGACATGCGTGTGTGTTTGTGTGTGTGCATGAACATAAACAAACCTCAGTATATTTACTGGGTTTTTGCTGTGGTTTGTCACGATCGCTGCCATACGCAGGTTATACACACACACGCACATGCTGACACCTGCAGTGTACATGGTGCCCAGGTACTGTGCATAGGGTAGCATGCCTTGTTGTGTATTCTCCTCTGGTTGCAGCAGGACATTGAAGTTAACAGGAGGAGAGTACCCACCTGCAGTTCAGTACTGCACGTCAGCATCTCTAACAACTGTTTCTGACTAGGCCCCGCCTACGCTCTCAACAGCCAATCACTCGGCCATGCCCGTGTTCAGACAATCCTCATCACATCCAGCTCAAAGCTCAACAGCCAATCTCATTAATTCAGTCTGCCTGGCCCGCTAGTCACTTATATTTCACTTTACGGTTCCACATTTAGACATCAGTTATTTGTGAAGCAGTGCATCTCCTGTCTGTAATGCATGCCAAAATCTATTTTTTCCCCCACACATAATAAAAAGCCTTGTGCACGCAATAAATCTCTTCATTTAACACAGTAGGGTTGTCTGTATCGCTGTGTCTCTGTGCTCTTCCAACCTGTCTCCTTTTGACCTCATCATTCAAAAGAATAAATCCGCTCAAAGGACAAAAAAAAGGACCTGTGTGTTTCAACCCTCAGATGTGTCGACTTGACTTTCACCTTTTAAAAGATGCTTTTAAAAATGTCATAACTCACTGACATTTACTGTGTGTGTGTGTGTGTGTGTGTGTGTGTGTGTGTGTGTGTGTGTGTGTGTGTGCACGTGTGTGTGTGTGTGCACGTGTGTGCACGTGTGTGCACGTGTGTGCACGTGTGTGTGTAGGTGAAGCACAACTGCAGCAAAGTGCAGGCCAGAGACTTGTAGCCATGCAGCCTCCATCACTCTACCATCTGTCCATTAGCACCTGCTTCATTTTTGCTCTCCTGCTTTCTGTTTTACCCCCTTTAACATCACTCTGTGTGTTTATTAGATTAGAAGGCGCACTCAGTGCTGTGAGTGTTCTGTTAATCCTTATGGTTATTCCTGCTAAGCTCCTCCCTTCCCACCTGACACCTGGTTCAGATCTGTAGAGCCCCACTCCAGGGTTTTGTTGTTACAGAAGCCATTACAGCACCATGAAGTCAGCTTTCTGACAGTGAACACAGAGCACAGTCTCTGGCCTTAGATTTCCTCTGTCCAAATATTACCCATCACACTCTCTTTCCCTCCCTCCCTCACTCACGGTGTCTCTGGGCTTCAGTTCTTTGTTTTTGAATCCCTCCATCTCATCTCTTACCAACACCCTGACTGAATGAGGAGTACTGGAATACTTGTTCCAGTACATGTGTGGTTGTGTGTCCACTGACGCAGCGTCCTTCTTCTACACGATTATCCTGATTGACAGCTCTTAATAACAACAGCTGTATCAATTACTCTGATTACTGCTCTAATTTGTCAGATGAGTGCTGCTTTGAGTAAGGGAGGAAAATCAACTTTAGAGCTACACAATACACAGATGCACACTGTGTAAGATTGAAAAATAACTGGGTTGTAGACAAGTGTGTTATTCTGTGCCAGTGTGACCACCTGGATGTGCTGCCCCTCTAAATTGCTTCCCTCTGCCTCTTTACTCTCCACAGAGAAGCCGTCCAAGCCCAGGTGCTACACTGAAGGCTCCACAAATGAAGGCAAAGACGTTGTGCTGAGGTGCACATCTGATGTGGGAACCAAACCCATGAAATACACCTGGGAGAAGATTACTGACAGCAAACTGCTGCCCGCCTCTTCAGTGCTGGGTAATGGAGCTTTTAACAAGGTCTCCAAAGCAAACAGAAAACTGTTTAAAGGTCCTACACATAAGTCTGTTTGTGTTTAACACTGTCATCATTTCACTGTGTTTGTGTTTTGTTTTTTGCACTGAATACAGATCCTGTGTTAGGCACAGTCAACGTGAAGAATGCATCTGCCAGTGCATCTGGCACGTATCGTTGCACCGCTACCAATCGCGTTGGCACAGAGCAGTGTGTGCTCATTCTCAGTGTGACGCCTAGTAAGTACCCAACCAACTTCATGTTGATGCACTAATGTCTATTCTGGTGTTTAATGATCAGCAGGCTATGCTAGATTTGGAATAGTCGGAGCAGAAGTTAAATTTTGGTAGAACAAAGGTTTTCCCAACGTTATAACCTTGTGCAAAACAATGAGCTGCCCTTGATTTTAGGACAGAGTTTATACCTACATCAGGGGTGGGGAACTCCAGGCCTTAAGGGCCAGTGTCCTGGAGGTTTTAGCTGTGTCCTTGATCTAACACAGCTGATTTAAACGGCTATATAACCTCCTCAACATGTCTCCAGAGGCCTGCTAATGTACTGATCATTTGATTCCACTGTGGTGACCCAGGGTGAGATCTACAACCTGCAGGACACTGACCCCTGAGGCCTGGAGTTCCCCACCCCTGACCTACATCAACAGTATAAACTGTAGTGGTCTATTAAAAAAAGGAAAAATCATCACTGACCGTGTTGTTTGAAATCTTTTAGATGGTGAAAATGACAACGTGCTATTTGTTCAAGAGATAAACGGGTCACCAGTGTCATTAAAATGTATTTATAACATAATTATAGATATGTCATTCTTCCTCCTCTCAAGTTATAGAATAGACTCTAGATCTTTAAAACACGGGGGAGGATGTCAGGGATATACTTCCTATAAATAAACACTCTAAACCATCATTTATGTGCCCTTTTGCTTACCTGATATCCAGTAACAGTTGCTGATTTTATTTCCACTCATCAAATAATCTTGCTTACAGTACAACTATTTTACGATAGAGCCAGTAGAATTACTGGCTCTATCGTAGTTTTAGGCTGCATTTGAGTTGTGCTTTATTTGTTAAATGTTAGTGCAAAACGTGTTTGTGGGGAAACTTCATTACTGCTGTTAGTGTAGCATTTGTCACTAGTATGGGAAAAGTATTCCTCAACATACAAATACAGGAATATGGACCCTTCATTTATGATATTCTTATATTTGTCCTGACCAGCTATTGTTAAATCTCATCACATGCTTGTTATGACTCATGAGTACTCAGCTACAGTGACAGCAATAATTTCCCACACCCAGCACCTTCAACCCTCTCCTTCTTTGTGTCGTCCAGTCCCTAATACTGCCGGCATCGTCGCGGGATCCATAATTGGGGTCCTGTTGATCCTCCTCATCATCGCCATTATCCTGTTCTGCTTTTGCCGTGCCCGTCATAGGAAAAAGTACGAGAAGGAAATCTGCAATGAGATAAGGTACTCGTATTAAAACATCATTGAGATGTGTCTTTCAGATACACAAAGCTCCAGTGTGATGGATTAATATTTTGTATTGCTGTCTAGTCTTTGGCGTGTGATGTGGAATATGTGTTAGGTTACGTAATGTTGGATTAGAGTGCGCGTCAGAAATGCCATAGGTAACATGTGATTATTGGTCTTAGTGCAGCATGTAGCATGATTGGTAGTCATCTTCTCTCACACACACACTCACTCACAGTGCAGACACACGCCAACACACTCAACAACCATGAAAATGGTTTTCATCTTTTTCCTTTTTTTTTACCCCTCCTCAAATAAACAGCTGTGGTAATCAGTTTGAAAGCTTTGTTTGCTCTGTGCATCCTGTTTCGTGTTGCTGCTGGCTGTCGTCCCCCCCCCCCCAACTCCCCTCAACGTCCAACCCTTCGTCTGGCCTGTGGGCTCTGAACTAGCACTGGGCTTACCATCACTCTGCTGCGGACTGAATCTGTCTTACACCACAATGTGACACTGCTCACACTGTAGGACAAAAAGGATTAGACCAGTAGTCCTGTCTCGCACACACAGACACACATTTGCTGAAACACCACAGCATGAAACTATGGACTAAACAACTGCTGGCCCCTCAGGCTCAGTGTGATTGAGCATTTAACTGGATTATTGCTGCTTATTAGCTGTTAATGTGGTGGCAGAGGGAGTAGAGGGCAAAGCTGTATTTGGATGCTCGGCTCAGTCTCTACAGGCTTTCACAGTCAGTGTGACTGAGCTGCGGAGACAATGCCCGACCAATTGACTTCAATTATTTGCCCCTTGTTATTGAGTCAAGTCATGTTTCATTTTTGAAATGACTCATAGTCAAATCATTACGTTCCTCGCTGCTTCTACCTGTGGACTTGATCTCTTGATTTGTAGGGCTTCACAAAATCATTCTCAGTGTACTTGACACCAAGTCCACAATGCCGAGTTTCCAGGTTTGTTGTTTAAACGTGCTGCTGTCTGTTCCCCCCCCCCTCAGAGAGGACGTGCCCCCTCCTAAGAGTCGTGCGTCAACTGCTCGAAGCTTCACCGTGGCCAGCCAGCGCTCCTCACTGGGCTCCATGTCGCCTTCGAACCTGCACGAGTACGCCCTGAAGCCTCAGTACGACAAGATTCCCTCATCAGAGGAGTATGACAGGCCTCCGAGCCAGGTCCCTCTGCCGCCACCCTCCGCTGCCAAGATGGCCGGCCACAACCTGAGTCGCATGGGGGGCATCCCTGTCATGGTTCCTGCCCAGACAAGGGACGGTTCAATCGTCTAGCACATCGTCTTCACGAGAAAGGACTGTGCAAAGAGGGGATTGAATGGAAGGAAGTGGGACAAAAGCTGATGAAGAATGGAGCTGGGATGGATGCACTCACCTGATTTTTAGCTCTTCATTATTTACATACGGGAATATTCTCTGCTTCTGGAGACCTGGCTCTGCTGTGGTGCTGAGAAGAGAATTGAGTTGTACTGGAGTCAGAACCGAGTACATGAAGTTTTTATCAAATGCAAAAACATACAAAAAAACTTTCATGAATTTTGTCTCCTGCACTAGTGTCCAGGAGACAAAATTAGTGTCCAATTAGTGTGGGTATAAAGCAGACCGGCAAAGTAAATAAATGTCTATTGTATATATGCATGTTTTTTTTGTTTCTTGTTTATTTTTTTTAAACATACTTTCTGTAGAGTTGTACTGTATGTTTAAAACAGATCCAGGCCCCTAATTGGCCTGCTGTACAGCTGTATGCATGCATGTATAAAGTTACAGCTGCGTGCGTGCGTGCGTGCGTGTGTCTGTAAGGCAGTATGAGAAGTTTCTTGTTCACTTGCTTTCTTTAAAAAACTACATAACTGTATGATCCTCTGTTAGGCGATCCGGTCTTCACTCGGTGCTGATGATAAAAATTCAGTGTAAAACCTCTTCAGAGACGCTCGTTAGGAGGAAAGTCGCAGATCTGCTTTAATCCCTGCACCAAGTACACCTGCTTATGTGGGTCAGCCGTTTTCTTTCCAACGCTTCTTCTGTTGTTTGAATTGTCCACTGTGGGATTGGCCGGGGATTTAAGGGTGGACAGGATTGGCTGGCAGTGAGGGGGAGGTTCCGGCTACCAGATCTTGTGATTGGGTGTATTATTGCTTTTTGAATGAGCTTAAAAAGGACCAGTGTCCATCCCCCAACTCTTCTAAAGAAAAATTTGAAGAGGTGTAGAGAAATAATGGAGGCAGCTGGACAACAAGGTTCACTGAGCACTTGCCACTGATTTTGTTTGACTGTCAACAGGCCTTTAACCAGCCAAAGGACCACCAGGACATGTAGACGTACCGAATCACACACACCCTATTAGCTGGATGACAACACTGAGTTTTAATTTATCATCTGTAGTATCTCAGCCCCCTCAGAGTTGCCACGTATATGTAATCCTCTGTATCTGAGTTGCATTACAAGGAGCCTATATCTTAATTAACCTTCTCTCTGTGGCTAATGTGAAACCTTTCGTGGCTTAATTGGATGTTTTTTTTAATGATGTAAAGCATGCGTGGATGAAGAAAGTTCCCACACAGAGAGACAAATGCTGAATATTCTCTGTCTACATTATAACAATTCAGGTTTATCTTGCAGTCTCTCAGATCCTGTAAATGTTGGTCGGTCAGTTTAAGTTGCCATAACGAAGTCGTTGCAGTTTTTGGGTTATTTAATCTCCATTCTTCCACCTTTTGGAAGACCAAAAATCTCATCTTCTACTTTCCAAGAAAAACAAAGGTAGTAATATTAGTGGGGAAAAGTGTTTCTTTTCACTGACGCCTTATTGCACTCCTCATTTTAGCCTTACACACTTCTCCGTTCACTTCCTCACAGCTCAGTTATAATGACTTCTATCGTGCCTTGTTTTCCCAGTCGAGTTGTGTTGTAGCACGTCTGCCACTGGTACACTGTGCCATGTGCAGTAACATTGCCCTGCATGGCTGCCAGTGCCACAATATCAAAAGAACAACAATCTGTACACAGCCTGTTTTATACTTTCTGTTGCTCGATCAGGATGTCCCACACCCACTTACCTCATACAATTTCTCCCACAGCTTACAAAACCTTTGACTGTCTTAAACCTTTTTTTTTTTTTTATTCCAAAAACATGATTTTGTCTTTTTTTCTTCCACCCCCCCCCCCCCCCTTTTTTTTTTTTTTTTTTTTTTTTTTTTTTTTCCTCTATTTTTTTTTTTTTTTTTATAAAAAAAAAGGGGGGGGGGGGGGGGGGGAACTAAATGGCTCCGGCTGTATGTATAAATATTTTGTCAAAGTAACAAAATGTCAATCTAATCACAACAAAGTGAAAGCTTATAAAGCTGACACTCTATATGGATGTTTGTGATGCTCTGCTGTGCTTGACAAATCTATATCTAGGCGGGGTTTGTAAGCTACAGATGCAGTACAGAGAGCCTGTGCGTCAAGTTTTTGTATGTGAGTCCTAGTAGCTAAGAGGAGGTGACAGCTGTAGGAAAGTCTTGGCCCCTGGACTGCAGATTTGATGTAACACCAAGAAAAGTAAGATGTGGGCCTGTCTAGACAAAGAAATTACATCTGTCAGATCTACTTAAACACGTCTGTGTGTGTGTATGTGTGTGCGAGAGAGAGAGAGAGAGAGAGAGGTAGCAGATGCTGAGGGGAGTTTGTTGTCAGGGTGGGCCCCTATAGAATTCTATTTAGACCCTTCACCTGCTGGCAAAGTGTACAGAGCTCATAGAGGGAGGCTCCTGTTACTGTCCCTCTCTGTGCTCACAACATTAATAACTAATATTACTAACCATACTAACAGTAGCTTTGAAATCAGCCTACTAATACTATATGAAGATCTACTTTTGAGGTTTGCACTTGTGTGGAAACTGCTTTTCTTTTTTTGTGTGTACTATTTGTGCTTTATTTTTGAATAATAAAAGTCCATGAAATAAGGAAATGCTTGTCTGTTGTCGTTTTTTTGTTGTTGTTCACAGAAGAGTCCGTTTCCCTGAGCACTAAAGCATTCATTTATCTCCCGTCCAGCAGTGCGTACTCACTGGGGACCTGGTCTCCTGTCCAGCTTTGTGATTGTGATTCATTTCAGGCAGTCGCTGAGTTCCGCCCCTTACACCAGGTGAGGTGACTTTCTAACTGCTTAATGACGGCCATTAGTCAATGAAACAGGCAGGCTGCGATTGCACCTGCCATTTCCACTCCATGCCGTTCGAGCTCAGAATAAACATGCCAGAGGTGTGAGACCTGGCTACCCACCTATTCTATGCGCCACTTACATTGACTCATTGTCATTCCCTGGTTGAGCTGTACGGTCTCTGGCATCTCTGTCATTTGTTTTCACATTTGCTTAGCTTTTTCAATTACAGCCAATTTCCTCCCTTAGTTAATGTGGTGGGTAATTACGTTTATTGCAAGCCTGCACTAATCAAACTTGTGCAAAATTTGCTTCCTAATTAAGTATGCTGAATGATGGTTAACAACTGAGGCGCTCATATTAGTGTCACGTCTTTCTATTGTAATCACTGTCCTCGTGCTCTTTATACACTAAACATGCTGGTGATCTTGACATGTGGATGGATCAATAGATGATTATTAGCCAAAGGCTTCACCGCGTGCAGGCTGTGGACAGGTAGTCAATAACCAGACTAAAGCACTTAGTAGCACTGCTAAGTGGACGTCCATTGCTGTAATTGGATGTCAGTAACAGATAGGGCCACATAGCATTGATCTGTGGCAAGTCCGAGTCTCTTGTGGAACCTAATAGCTCCCCAGCAGTTCTGCACACCAGGGTGTGTGCAGCTGCACGGATACCAGTGCAATCTCAGCCACCTTTGCAAATGGATGTGACTGGATGTAATGGCACTGTGCATTCAAAACATTCATTAAAAGGACATTAGAGATGTGTGCTACTGCACGTGTAAAGATTAGATTTATGGACTAAGCGCTGTTCTCTCATTGAATTAATGTACAATGAGTCATAGATCATCTCCAGGTCTCCTCCAGCCCAATATCCATTTGTAGCATTTTTTTAACCTCATGTCCTCATTCACATAGCTGAAGGGAGAGAGTGGTGGTGTACTAAGCACCTGGGGATTTGTGCCTGCCTCCCACTTCCCCAGCTCCCTCCCTTCTGCCTGGCTAAGGTATTAATTGTTTGTACAGATAAAGGAGGCTGGTACAGCAGGGGAAAAAAACAACAAAAATCCTCATTGGTTCTCCAGGAGGGTTTCCTTGGCAACCTTATCTGGTTGTATACAGTCTAAGCTGGCTGCTAGAGGGATGATTTATCTTGTAAAGCGTGATTCTCTGCCTGCTAACAAAAGAGGCCTCTAAAAGCACAGGTCTCATCAAAGTCGCTATCCACCCGCGTGATGTCTCCTGTCACAGACGCTAAGCTTTCTGCCATTTTTAGAAACCCCACTCAGGTTGGGAGCGGGCTGCAGGGGGAATTCTGGCCAGGATGGTGGAATGTGCATAATGTGAAGAGTCGGCTCCATCAGTTCCATCGGCACAGCAGTACATTAAGTTTTTGGCTCGGCACTCTTAGCGCTTTGGATGCAAAAATGGCACACAGATTATGATGTGAAAGTAAGCTTTTACAGCCACTTCGGATGAATGACTGAGGAGTTCAGCCCTTTTTGGACATGGCCTCCCTTGTGTTTTGGTCTCTATAGTATTCTGATGGATACAGCGTCTGTCTGAGTGTAGAATCTGGATTCTGCTCTGCAATGTAACTCCCGGATGTCAAAACAAGAAGCTTTAAGTCATACGTGGAATGCTGCAGAGCTCTTTAGAAGCTTTTAGCTTCACGCTCTAAATTCAGCATCTTCTCATACTTTAATGGTCATAATATTAATGTCACACATGTGGGATGTTGGATGTGAAAATACACCTAAATAAAGCTGACAGCCTGAACTTTAAATGCATCAGAGGAACAGGAATGGGAAAAGGAGGCGCAACATCAATTTGTCACCATGCAAACACCCACAGAACTCAGCCATATATTGCCCTGAACAACCTGCACGCTGTGGCTGGAGCCCACGGAGAATGTTACGTGAAGAGGGAGTTGAGCCTAAACCTGAGCCAATCATCCCGCTCTGTCTGCTGTGCCCACAGACAGCCTGGATCTCTCGTGGGGCCAACACAGCTGGTATGTACTCATTTGTCAGACTTCTTAATTTCCCCACACTGGCAGGAAGAGACCGCTGGTACACCAATCATTGCCCTCCACGCATCCGTGCCTCGCCATTTGGTCGATACGGAGTCATCTGTTTAAAGGTTGACCTCTGCGCACGCTGCATCTCAGCATCATCTTGGGTCACTATTTTCGACCGCATGCTGCTCACATTTGGATGACTAATATGTGACTTTTGATGAATGACCTTCCCCTCTGTGCTCAAGGGAGAAAAGGGGAGCAGAGGCGGATTCACGCTGAGATTGCACTCAGCCCAACAACATCATGTTCTTTTCCCTCAAGATCCTGCTCTCTCTGGACTGATTTTAGCGAGCTTCATGGATCAGTAAAGTGATGCTCATCTGCACATGTGACATTTTATTTACTGGCAGGAAGATCATTGCGTGTGCTATGAACAAAAAAAGACGTTCCTTAACCGCACAAGGCATTATGGTGCATCGGAGAAAAAACATCTTCAAAGTTGCTCCTCCTCATGTAAGCATATGGCACTGGAGGACAAAAGAACAGTGAGAGTGCTAGATCAAACAACATGTGCTCAGAGAAACATCACCTGGTTTCATATCCTTCCTGAATAGTGTACTGGAGCTTCAGTCACCAGTACCTTTGATCTTTTGTCCCAGCCCTGTGCTGTTATCTCCTATCTTCCTTGGCTGAAGCTGAGAGATTGGAATCAGGGGAGCACTGCAGTTAAAACCTTGCACACCAAGATGGAGGTGACACAGTGCAGCTCAACGCAGTCGTTTACAATGTGATTTGTACTTTTAATCTGAACCTCGGCTGGACTCTATTATAGGTCAACCTCCAATGCCGTGTCATCAGGAGGGCACAATCGAGGCCAACAATAAAATGTAGCCTCGGCAAAGGGAATGGGCCACAGTTTCCCTTTTTTTTTTCTCCTTCTGATGATTGGGGTCATCTTTGTTATTACCACAGCGATGTCAGTGATATATTATGTGTGTGAGTCTCTCAGTGCTTGTCCATGTGTGAGTTCATATATATTAATGCTGGCGTGCGCTACTAGGTTTCCTGAGTGGCCACACTCAGGGCAAAGGTCAGGTTACTGATTTAACAAGATGGGGCGATCCCATTTCCCTCTACACCAACACAGCTAACACTTACACCACAGCTAGTTCCAGCTGAGGAATTAAGACCGTATCGTTTCTCCATACTGGACATGTTCGCACGAAGCCACATCTCTCAGTCACATCACTCATAGCTATGCACAACTATGCAGATGACACACAGCTTTATGTCTCCATGCTAGACCTCATGACAGCAGTTGACCATTATACCTTATTACAGTAAATAGAGCATGCTGTAGGTATTAAAGGTTCTGCGCTCAGTGGTTTGAATCATATCTATCTAACAGACATGTAACTCTTCACAAACTAAGGTTAATAATAGCGTTCCTTTTTAACTTTAAGAAAAGTGTTAATTAAAAGTTATTATTGTTATTATCATTGTTTTGGTTGCTGTCGTTATGGTTTGTCCTTTACATTCAAATCACTGATGGGCATTTTATATTTAGCAATAATGTGTTTGCCTTTGATATGCTTTCATCTGTTTTTCAAGTGTTCGCCATATAGTCGTCAAAGTATAACCATAATCAACATAAAAATCTAGATAATTCCAAAGGGTTCAAAAACATTTTCTTGCAAGTACCTGGAAGGTGTAATATTCAGATATGACAAAAGGACAAAGTAACGGGAACACTCGGCACACGCACCAGTCATCCACGATATAACTCACCCTTCTTGCACTGCGCACTGCTATTGCCACCAAAAACATCTTTGACCCAGGTATGCCTGCTGCCTGTTGGCACAGCGTAGCAGCTTGAACTGTTTGTTTATGGGTTGACAGGAGCTTTGAGATGTGCTGGTGCTGCAGAACAGAAAGCTCTGTGTAGGACATAAACATGAAGTGGCTCTTTGCCAAACTTTTGCTGTTGTTTGAGGAAATTCCTGTTGACTCTGTGCTAGCACATTGACTCTAAAGCTAATGTCTATTTGCTCACTGGGTTTTTACTGCAGTCTTGTTGACATGTCATACCAGGATACTAGCAAGGGTTAACAGTAGAATTTGTAATGGCAGCGCCTCTGTTACATTAGTTTCTTTTAGGACAGTTTACATGCTGGCTCACTGGGATTACATATTAAGTTAATGAATGGAAAAAGTAATTAGTTGTTAACTGAGCTTATGTCGGTCTGAGTGTCTGTCTCTCCTGTATTGGCACCACTGTAAACATACAAATTGTAGCTCTTTTGTGCTTTTCAAACATGAGCTTTTGCCTTACAGGGACTACTTATACATATGCTGACCTTGTTATTTGAGTAATATGAGCTTTCACTATAACAGTAACAGTGAATACAGGCTCTAAAATAAGAAAAGGTGTGATAGGTGCCTGTTACATCCCTCAGGATGTTGAGTTTGCCTGTGTCAATTAATGCCCTACGTTTTTTGTAGGCTCCACCTCCTCTGTCCTGATTGGGTGCTGCTCCAGGGACCTCCCTAATTGTCAATCAGCAGAGCACTATATAATGCCGGTGCAGCTGTGTGTTGGGGCCCTCTGGCCACTTTTGACTGCTGGGCTTGTGCAGGCTTATGCTTTGTTGAACCCTGTGTGCACGTTTTGTGCTCAGACTGCTTGTAGAGCTGCCTTTTGTTTTTCATCCCTTGTTTTCTCTTGTTTATGTGTGGTTAGGAAGGTCATCGTGGTAGGTTGTACATTTTTGTTTTCTTTAGCTTTAGGTAAGTTCATTTTATTTTCTTAATAGGGATGTTGTGTTTGTTATGTTGGCCTTGGCTCTCCCTGAAGCCAATTGTCAGTCTGACCCCTAAAACTTTATAGTCGCTAGTAAATAAATCTTTTTAACTTGCTTTCCTGACTCCTCCTTTACTGTTTCTATTTTATGTTGGGTCCCGTTGTCCCCTAGCTCAGCCAGGGACGTAACAGTGCCCTTTAAACCAAGTTTGTGTCATCAGTGTGCGATAATTAGCATGAAAGACAATCACTCCTCTGTGGTTTACCCCAATGCTTTTTAATCAAGTTCACATCAAGAATAATATACTCTCCATAAACTAAACGTTAATTAATGAGAAAATAGCTACTTTTTGTTGCTGACTTAGTGAAACTTGGTTCCATCTTTTCTTATGTGAATATTTTGTGTCTGTAACCTGTTGGATAATAATTTGGATGTAACGGTTCTGATCAGAAATTAGAAAAATGTAATTAGGAGCTCTTTCTAGGATCAGTTGACATTTCGTGATGTGGTCTATGAATGTCAGTGTTATAAAATAATTTACCTATATCTCAGATTTCTTTTCCCATACTGACATTCAGTTTAGAAGACAAAAAGGAAGAAAGTCTTTCAGGAAAAATGAAAAAAAAAACATTACTCCTTAAGTG